>CM043319.1:61780264-62050528 GCA_023736055.1 Quercus glauca | reverse complement strand
GTCAGCATTAAGGCCTATGTCCCTTAGATGTTATCCTTGTTCACATATCATTTGTTTCCATAATCCTACTATCGATACCGTATTTTGTCCAGCCCTGATTCACAAGTTAAAACGAAAACTAGAAAAACCAAAAAATTAGAGAAGGTGCAAAACCATGAATTTCAAAGCCAAAAATGGCAAAAATAAATAAAACATGTTTGAATGTCAAATAAAAAAGTCACAACATTTGAAAAACCCATTTTACAGAAAATCGGACCAAAACCCTAACTGGGTATGTCAAAAAATTTCCTTTTTGATTCAACCGTTGTATCATGTTGAATTTTAGATTGTACCGTAGGGCATATTTTCCCCTTTGAAACGATAGTTTTCGGGCCAAAATTAGAGTTAAAATGGATGAGATATCACAAAAATATTGAAACCCTAATAAAGTCTTCATTGTATTTTTTAGGAAAACTAACAGTTTTGACCCAATTTCGCACAATAAACTGTATTGATTAGGCAAGAATTGGAACAAACAGGCTGGACCATCTTGAAGAACAAGGTCTTAGCTAATTTTCACCAAAAGGGCTCGACGATATCAGCCTCGGATTAAAAGATATGAATTTTTCAAGGGAAGACATTCAAAATTTTTCAGCTTTGCGTCACCTGATCCCTTCCGAGCGCGATATCTCTACAACCATAGCTCCAAATCGAATGGGGCCAGTACCATTGGAAACTAGACATCTATAGATTTCCGTGAATATAAAATTCGAAGAAACAAGAGCTCGATAAGGCCTCCAAAAAGCCGCACAAAAATCGGGCCAGAAATCAGAAAAAGATGAAAAATGCTAACAAGGTAGATGACGTGGTAGATAAGGATGGAGCTAACATTGGTGTACTAGGGTACACCAATGCTAGCCGTCTCTTTGAAGGGGCGGCTAGCACTAGTGTAACGTGGTACACTAATGCTAGCCTTCCATTCCCTCATTTTTCCTATAAATTCCCCCCCCCCCCCCCCCCCCCCCTTGGGAAAAATCATGTAGAAAAGTGAGGTAGAAAATTCATGTAGAAATTAATGTAAGGTTTTTGCGAGGAAAGATTAAAAAAATAGTGAGAGGTCAAAAAAATTGAAAAACCCTAGAAAATAAAAAATAAAAAATAAAAATCTCTCTCTTTCTCTTTAGGAAACCCCACACCAAAAGCTCCATCCTTCCTCCATTCTTGTAATCTTTTGTGGGTAAGGATTTGGGGGTGGTTTTAGTTCATTAATAACTAAACCCATCCCACCCCTTTTGTATATTGTAATCATATTTTCATATTAAAATATATATATATATATATATATATATATATATATATATATATATATATAGATATAGATATATATATTTGCTTTACTTTATTGTGTAAATAATTGCTTTATTAAGTTCTTGCATATATTGTGCTTGTTTCTAACTCATTTTTCCTATAAATACCCCCCCCCCCCCCTCTTTTTGGAAAAATCATTTAGAAAAGTGAGGTAGAAAATTCAAGTAGAAATTAATGTAAGGTTTTTGTGAGGAAAATGTAATAAAAAAAAATAGTGAGAGGCCAAATAAAAAAAAAATAGAAAACCCCTAGAAAATCAATATATATATATATATCTCTCTCTCTCTCTCTCTCTCACTCTCTCTCTCTCTCTCTCTCTCTCTCTCTCTCTCTCTCTCTCTCTCTCTCTCTCCTCTTCTCTCTCTCTCCTCTCTCTCTCTCTCTCTCTCTCTCTTTAGGAAACCCCACACCAAAAGCTACATCCTTCCTCCATTCTTGTCATCTTTTGTGGGTAAGGATTTGGGAGTGGGTTTAGTTTATTTATAACTAAACCCTCCCCTTTTGTATATTGTAATCATATTTTCTTTTCTTTTTCTTTTTCTTTTTTAAATCTTTCCTTTACTTTACTGTGTAAATAGTCGCTTTATTAAGTTCTTGCATATATTGTGCTTGTTTCTAACTCATTTTTCCTATAAATACCTCCTCCCCCCCCCCCCCCCCCCCTCCCTTTTCTGGAAAAATCATTTAGAAAAGTGATGTAGAAAATTCATGTAGAAATTAATGTAAGGTTTTTGTGAGGAAAATGTAATATATATATATATATATATATATATATATATATATATATATATATATATATATATATATACTGAGAGGTCAAAAGAAATAGAAAAAACCCTAGAAAAAAAAAAAATCTCTCTCTTTCTCTTTAGGAAACCCCACACCAAAAGCTCCATTTTTCCTCCATTCTTGTAATCTTTTGTGGGTAAGGATTTGGGGGTGGGTTTAGTTCATTAATAACTAAACTCATCCCACCCATTTTGTACATTGTAATCATATTTTCATATTTTTTATTAAAAAAAAAAAACTTTCTTTTACTTTGTTGTGTAAATAGTTTCTTTATTAAGTTCTTGCATATATTGTGCTTGTATCTAACTCATTTTTCCTATAAATAACCCCCCCCCCCCACCCCCCCTTTTGGAAAAATCATGTAGAAAAGTGAGGTAGAAAATTCATGTAGAAATTAATGTAAGGTTTTTGTGAGGAAAGAGTAAATAAAATAGTGAGAGGTAAAAAAAAAAATAGAAAACCCCTAGTAAATTTAATATTAAAAAAAAAAAAAAAAAAAAAAAATCTCTCTCTCTTTCTCTTTAGGAAACCCCATACCAAAAGCTCCATCCTTCCTCCATTCTTGTAATCTTTTGTGGGTAAGGATTTGGGGGTTGGTTTAGTTCATTAATAACTAAACCCATCCCACCCCTTTTTGTATATTGTAATCACATTTTCATATTAAAAAAAAAAAATCTTTCCTTTACTTTGTTGTGTAAATAGTTGCTTTATTAAGTTCTTGCATATATTGTGCTTGTTTCTAACCCCTTTCTTTCAATGCTTTTAATATTAATGTTGGATATTATATTTGTATTATTCATCCTAGATGGGTATTGGACCATCATCCTAGGCCATGAATGGGAAGTACCCATAGGGGGGAAAAATCCTATACCACCTAGGTATCTAGGATTTTATTTACTTGCCTTTGCATTATTTGCAATCCCTTTTATTTTCTTGCAACATCCCCATCCCCCATTTACTTTTATTGCTTCTATGTGTGTGTGTGTGTGTGTTATATCTAGATATCTATAAATATATATATATATATATATATATATATATATATATATTTTTTTTTTTTCTATCATCCTCTTTAAATGGTGTTTAAACCTCCATTAGGGCACAATATGGGTATGTCTCATAAGAGTGGTGATGGCCTAAGAACTCTCACTTCTTTATGATGAAGGATTTATAAGGTTTGAAGGGGATTAGACTCTATTTAAGGAGGAAATAATAAATAAATAAATAAACATTTTAATCAACTTTACAATATTCCAAGCTTTTACTTTTATGTCATTTACATTTCAAGTCTTTATTTTTTTTTTTTCTTGCAATTTAAATTCCAAGTCTTTAAATTTCAAGTTCTTTGCTTTTCAAGCTTTACTTTTTATGCACCTTATCTTGTTGTTTTCTCTTTTTCTTTTTTTTCTTTTCTTTTTTTTTAATACAAAATAGAAATTTTATTCTAGCATAATCTAAGTGTATATGTATGTAAAACTCTCTTCTAGAGACTTGAACTCCGACCCTTGCCCCCCACACCCTACAAACACTTATACTTGTGGAGTGACCACCGCACCAAGGGTGCGCGGGTAGTGTCTCTTTATCTTTTACTTGTTGATAATGTGTCATAATTAAAGAAAATGCTTGGGTATAAATTTCCTCTACACCTCTATTCTAAGAAAATGTTTGTTTTAAAAAAGAAAATCTCTTTCCACCCTTTTCTAAAAGAAAAGTCTTTTTCAAAAAGGGTTTTTTTTTTTTTAAATGTCTTTTGTCTTTTAAAAGTTTTCAAAACAAAATCTTTTCTTTATGTTTCTCCCTCCTCTAAAAAAACAGAGAGAAAGTTTCAAAAAAAAAATATTTTTTAAACGGAAACCCGAAATCCTAAAAATAATGACACACTTGTTTTCAAAATGTTTTTTCAAAGTGCTTATTTCAAAAATTTTTCTCTTCAAATCCTTTTTCAAAGGTGTTTTTAAGATGATAATCTTTTTTAGGGGAGCCCGAAATTTCAAAACAAAAAAAATATGTTTTCCAAAACTATATTTATAAAAACGTTTCCTAAAAAAATCTGTTTTAATAAAAAAAAAAAAAACTGTTTTATAAAATAAAAAAAATTGTTTTAAAAACTATTTTTCTTCACTGTATAAAAATTGTTTTCTGCATTAAATCAAAACTGTTTTCTGGAGTAAATAAAATCTGTTTTCCAAATACTGTTTTTTTAAAAGAAAATCTATTTTTTAAGGAGGGCCAAAACTCTAAAATAAAAATAAAAAGTGTTCTCAAAGTTGTTTTAAAAATGTTCTCCAAAGTGCTTTAAAAAACGTTTAATTTTTCTATAAAAAAAAAAGATGTTTTTGAAGTATTTCTTTTAAAATACGTTCTTTCAAATATATATATATATGTGTGTGTGTGTGTGTGTGTTTTTCATGAACCCTTGTACCACATAAAAAAATGTTTTCAAGAAAAAAAAAGTTCTTTTCTTAAATAATAACGGTAACGTTATAACCCTTTCTTTTTAAGCCTTTTTCTTAGAATAGAGGTAGTTTGTGGATTTGTGTTCAAAGCTCACTTTCTTGAGTCTTTGAACATCCCATAAGCATACATTGTTCCTAATAAATTTGGCACTAATAACTTTCTTTTTGTCATTCTTTTTGCATGAACACAAAATGAGAAAATGGTGGAAGACAACAAGATGCTATTCTTCCAACCCATTCTTTTCATTTCATGGTGTTTTTCTTTGTATAGTTGTAGTGTTTACATGCTAGCTATATAATAAATAGATACTCACATGTTATTATATAATTAATATACTCATATGCTTTTTCACATGTTACTTATGTATATACTTTACATGTTTTGGTTGTATATTTTGATGGAGTTATTATTCACATGATAACTATTACATAAATATTTACTCACATGTATATATATGTATATTGTTTGTTGGAACCTTTTCAAAAAAAATCAAAATGCCAAGTATCTAATTTCTTTACCAAAAGATAACATTTGAGGCTTAATTAAAATGAAGTACTATCTTCAGATAGGCGTTGTGGGATGTCTAACATCTTTTCCACACTTAACTAAACTTCTGAGTTTCAGATCTTTGATTCAAAGACTTTTGATTTACCTCAATTAAAGAACCTTTAAATTTTGGTTTAGTTAATTAGGTAACTAAAAATAAATTAGACATCTCAGTGACCAATCACACCTAAAACAAAACTAATTGTTGGTGGAGACTCCTAAAATAAAAGTAAGAAAAAGGAACTCACACTTACACACTCCACTCTAGATACACAATCACGCACGAGTCATGTCATCAAAAACCCAATGTGCAACAAACGATGATACCCCTCCCCTCCTCAAAGCAATAGAAAATGGGGGCGGGGGATGAAATTGGGCGTCCACACCTACCAAACTCCCCATCCACATATCATTCCCTTAACAAGCCACACCTAATTATAGAAATATGTGTCTTGATCCCAGTCAATGTCAGGCTACCATGCATGTCTCTGCTCGGGTTTATTGTGCCCCAATGACCTAGGCAGCCTCCATAATCTCATGTCTTCCAGTGTGCAAGAAAGGGGACTGTAGTCATTCTATGAATTTTTTAGGGAGAAAGTAGGGCTATGTTTAGTAACTGTTTTTTTTTTTATATGTTTTCTGTTTTCAAGGACCATTTTCTGTTTCCAATCACAAAAAACTTGTTTGGTAAGCTCAAAACAACAGAAAAGAGAAAACAATTTTTGTTTCTAATTTATAATGAAAAATGAAAACAGCCAAAGAGCTCTTTTCAATTTTGTGTTTTTTAGGCTTGTGAAAACACAGGAAAAACATGTCATTTTACAACTTTAATGAACCAGCTCTCTGGTTCGAACTGTGCAACTAAACTTACTCTAATATTTTTTCTCTTTGCCGCTTCTTTAGGTAATTTTTTTTCCTCTTTGCCGCTACTTTCGGCTAAAATTTACCACACAAATCCTGCTATATATTTCTTATTATTTGTTGCACCTCCAGTTTATCACAGAGAGGCTAAAGAGTAAAGACAACGAAACCAGAGACAAAGGAACTGGTACAGTAAAACCTACTCCCTTTCTCTCTCTCCCCTCCAGTTATTCTCTGTTGAGCCTCTAATCTCTCTCTCTCTCTTCCTAATTTTATATTTCTATTTTTCTATTAGCAGATTTAACCAATCTTTTACAGCTTTTGGTAATCCATCAGTAAAAGGTAAGCATCTATAATAATATTTTACTATCTATATCATTAAGACCTGCTTTAACTTTGAATAAAATAATGTTACAAGGACAAATAGTTTTACAGAATCCATCTTAGGGATGATGTGATAGAGTGGCACGTTTGGTCTATTCTATAGCTATATAGTAATGGTCTATTTTATAGGTACATTATGGTGGCCTATTTTATAGGATTTCAGTTCATTAAAAAAAAAAAAAAGTTTTATAAGTATATAATAGTGCAATTGCAGTGTTAGATTTGATAGGAGCCGTATGAAACACAAAATATTGCAACTTTACTCATCACTTCAACTAAAAGAAATAGGTTGTTAATATGAATTATTTGCTATTTTTTTTTATTGAATTTTTTGTTGTTTTGATCTCTTTATTTCTGGGTGATAGTTGTTATTGTGAAGTATTTGCTTCTTTTTTTGTTGAATTCTATGATATCTTTTTGTATTGTAATGAAGTTCTTAACAAGGTGCTTTCTTATCTTTGTGCAGCAACTATGCAATGGTTTAAGTTTATTCTCTTTTTTAATAGTTTATACAAATTGCATTTAAAATTTAATGTCAATATCTTCTTTTATTTTTCTATTTGTTGTTCTGGTGGCTTGGCAATTCTTTAGTTGTATTTGATGGTTTTGTTAATAAAGGTTGTTCCTTAGTTGTTTCCATGTTTTATTGTATTATAATAGATGAGAGGAAATGGTTCAGTTGATGATGATAATCTTTCGATACCACAACTTGAGAAACAGTTTATTGACATCATGCTAAAAGAGATCAATAAGGGAAATATGGCAGATAGACAATTTAGTTCTGATACTTGGAAGAAAATGTTAGCTATATTGAATGAATTGGGTAAGCAGAGTTTTACAATGACTCAGTTCAAGGGAAAGTTTAATAGGATGCATTTACTATACCGTGAGTTTTCTACACTCATAAATCAAACTGGTTTTGGTTGGGATGCTAAAACCAAACTATTCATGCACTTGAGGAGTCATGGAAAAATTATTGTTGGATAAATATCCTTGAATAAAATTTAGTATTTTATTTTACACATTATCCCCCAACATTTTTTTTTCTTACTAAATATCTTTATATTTTTAGGTACATCCCAAGGCAAAGATGTTTCAAACTAAAGGACTTTCAAATTATAATCTACTGAGACTTATATTTAATTAGTCTACAGCTACTAGAGTCCTACATTGTGCATCCACCCAAGACCCTCCTACTTCAGATGAAGAGAATACATTAGAAGAACAACTCATTCATGGGGGAATTCATGGGGGATTTCATGTTAATTTAGATAGTTCTACCTATGACCCTGTAATTGCAATCCTTGATACAGACATTACAGCTTGATTGAGCAAGCGTCCTAGTGATAGTTCTAACAAGCGTAAGAATAAGCGAGAGTTAATAAGCTCCCAAATAAATGATGCCTTACAATCAATGGCTGAGGCTGCTAAGGCTAGAATAGAGGCATCTAAAGCAAAAGCTAAGAGGTATATCATTGATGAAGTTATTAGCACTGCACCTACAAATGACTTCTCCTTAGGTAAATGTATTAATATCTTTAAGGCTATGGAAGAATTCAATGATGAAACATTTATGAAGGCTGTTAAGAAGTTTAAGTGGGATCCTGATGATAGAGAGATCTTTGTTAACATGAGTCTTGCCAGGAAGAAGGTTTGGTTGGGAAGGCTATAGGGGATTATGTCAAAACAATAATTTTCTATTAGTTTATGTTTATTTTAATGTTTTGAATTATGATTTGGTATTATTCTATGGTTATTTAATGTTGTTAAATGATGGTTTATTATTATTTTATGGTAATTGTTTTTTATTTATGTTGATTATTTTTTATTTATGTTGATAAATGTACTATTTGAGTTAAAATTTGTTGTTAATTGTCTAGGATGAATTTTGATACAAATTATAATAGCAAGTCATCCTCTTTATGATAGGGCAAAAATATATTGACCCCCTGCAAATTAATTAATTACCTAAGTTAATTAATTAGGTTCAATTACATGCAATGGTATGGTAGCACAAACAAATCACCAACTAAACTAAATGCAGCGGAAATTAAATTTGACACGGTGATTTGTTTACGAATGGGGAAAACTACCAAGGCAAAAACTCCACCAGGTGATTTTAAGGTCACCACTTCCAAAAATCCACTAATCAATAATCAAGCAATTACAAGTAAAAAGAATCTTACCAACTACCCTTGCCCTATCCCAAATTACCAAGTGGACTTGATCTTGTAGTGGCACTCTTTCCGTTTAATGCATGAATTCTAATACATGACTAACTAATGATGCACGGATCCCAATACGTGACTAACTCCAGCAACTTGAAGAAGGTTGTTGGCTGCAAAATTCTTCACTTCATGCACAATGAAGATCAGGAAGCTCCTTGGTTACAAAACCCTTTGGCGTAAAAACGCAGTAGCTTTTTTCAGAGAGAATAAGGCATTAGGTCACTCAAGGCATGTGTAACAGTCTTTAAAATAAGTCTTATATATGTCTAGGATTGTGAGAAAAGAAATCTAACACATACATATCAGCTTGGGCCGAAAATCAAATCTGGAAATCCTTATTCGATAAGTCTCGACAGAAACAGCTTGTGTCGAGCTTCGACTTTAAATCTCGATAGAAGTCCTTTCTGTCGAGATTGCTATCGAGATTTAATGTACAGCTTTTCTTCACTTGTTTCTTAGTCCGATCTTCATGACTTTAATACTTGACTTGAACACTTGTTTCTTGAAGTACTAAACTCATCCTAGATCTACCCAATTACAAGTAAAGTGCATTTTGTCAAAGGATTAGCCAATTTACATAAAATATATCCCTAACACTTTAGATGAGAAAGAGGATGATGATATGTTCTTCCTGCTAATGTTTGTTGAGAATAAAATCAATTATATTCCTAAGGAGCCTCAGCATATCTCTATGTTGATTGGTGATGGATTTATTAAAGAGATATTGAATGGCCATCCTCAAACATGTTTTGAGTTATTTCCCATGGATAGGCCAACATTTAAAAGTCTTTGTAACTATTTAAGAACACATAAGTTCTTAATAAACTTATGCTAGATCATAGTACAGGATACAGTTGGTATGTTTCTATTAATAGTGGGACATAATGTGAGGATGAGACTAATAGCAGATCGTTTTCAACACATACTCAACTAAGACAGTGGATAGGCAATTTAAGAAAACTGTAATAGCAATATGGCATCTAGGAAAATTCATTATACGTCCTTCTCAAAGCAATGAAATGCATCCACATATTGCTAATAATACCAAATTCTTTCCATATTTCTAGATAATCCCAAATTACTATTCATTTTATCATACAAATATTAATTGCTCATCAATGTTTATAATACTTGTGTTTATATTTTTCTAGAAATGTATAGGTGCAATTAATGGAACATATATCAATGCATGGGTTCCAGCATCAAAGCAAGTCAGCTATAGGAATAGAAAGGCCACAATTGCCCATAATATAATGTGTGCATGTGATTTTGATATGAAGTTCACATTTGTTTACACGGGATGGGAGGGTACAGCGAATGACTCGCGAGCATTTTTAGATGCAATTCAGAGGCAAGAAAATAATTTTCCATGGCCTCCACCTGGTAATATATTGTTGCCTTACTAATTACATATTTACAGTTTTCAAGTTTAATTCATTCATTATGTCATACTTCTCTCTATCTTTTTTTTTTTTTTTTTTTTTTTGCTAGGTGGCTATTATTTAGTGAAATCTGGTTATCCATGCACCATGGGGTTTCTACCTCCATACCATACTGAGAGATACCATCTACGGGACTTTCGAGGTGGGGATCATCCTGAAGGTGCTAAAAAGCTTTTCAATTATAGACATTCCTCTCTTCGTAATGTAATTGAAAGATGTTTTGGTATTTTAAAGGCACGATTTCCAGTCTTAAAAATGATGCCTCGTTATAAACCATGCCGACAAGGGAATGTGATGAAAGCCTATTGCACAATTCATAACTTCATTCGAATGGCAACAAGAAACAATCGTTTGTTTACTCAATTCAATATTGATGACCTTATTGTTGATGGTGAAGGTAGTAATAATTCGGGCAAGCCATCACACACTGTTGACTTAATTGATCAAGCTACTGAAGCTATGGCAACTTATAGGGATCAGATCGCAGGATTGATGTTGACAAATAATAGGCATCATTGAACCACATTATAAACTTTAGTCATTGATTGTCTTTTATAACATTTAAATGCCTATTTTTCTTACAATAGTATGAAACTTTCATTAGTATAGTTCCAGTCTTGTATGATTAAAGATTCAAACTTGACTGTTATATACAAAGTATTTGATTTTATAATTCCTCCAAGTGTATTGATTTTAAATACTTTAAAGCAAACATATTTTTGAATTAGAATGAATAGAAAAAATGTTTTAAATTAACCAAACAAAACATAATTCAACTTTTTCAAAAACAATTACTAGACAATTTCCTAAATTTTGTTTTTGGAAATTGTTTTTTTCTTTTCAACTAACCAAACGTGTTTTTCATTTTTAAAACAAAAAAAAAAATTATTTTTTCCTTAAAAACAAGAAAACGAAAATAGAAAATGAAAATAGTTATCAAACATGACCTAGGTGTGCCTTAATGATGCCAGACTCCCCTTATCCTACCAAATACTATGTGAAACGAACTTGTCCACATGTTTATCATATCTTGTTGCCAAACACATTTGCTATCGTTGGGTCCAATTAATGACGCTAGGTCTATACACTATTTTTTTTGAAATAAAATATTTTTAGGAAAATATTTTCCCATTTTCAAGTGATCGTTTGCATGTAAAATATGGTAAAAGTTGTAAAATATTTTCCATTGACCATAAAATCATTTATAAAAGCTATAAAATGTTTTACCTTTTAAAGGTAAAGATTTTACAAAAACACATGTGGCTCCCCCTCCCCACATCTAATGGTTAGGTCACCAATTCATTGGTCTAGGTAGCTGGTGTCGGTGGCCCCGATGGCTAGAGCCACCATTTTGGTGACTAGTGTTGGCAGTGACCGCCAAAATTTTGGTGGTTTGAGTCATCGTTTCAACGACTAATGCCAGTGGTTTGGTCATTGGAGAAGTCGTTTCAACAGCCAAAGCTGCCCTTCCTATGACCAAAGCCGTTGTTCCAAATACTAGTGCCGATTTTCCTGTCACAGGAGATGACATGCAACCACTGTTTGGTGGCCAGAGACGTCATTTTAAAGGCGACCAAGTAACCAGTGCCAGTATTCCAACAACTGGTGGTCCAATCACTAGAGATGTTGTTCTAATAGTCGAAGCACCCATTCTAATGACCAAAGCTGTCACTCTGACAACCAATGTTGATGGTTCGATTACCAAAGACATCATTCTAGCAACTACAGCTGTCCTTTCAATGACTTGAGCTGTCACTCTGATGACTGGTCATCAGAAGTCCAGCCTCTAGAGACATCGTTCTGGCGACAATTATCGGCAGTCTGGTGGCTGAAGCCACTAGACCCTGTGACACCAGTAACTCTAGTGGCTATGTCTTCAATTTTGGAGGTATATTTTACTTTAAAACAAATGGAGTGTTAGTTACACTAGATGCTATTAATTAGTCTAAAAAAAATAAACTACAACAAAACTTAAGACTAAAGTACATTCTTGGCCCTTTAAGTTCAAATTTGTTTTCATTTTGGTTATTCATGTTCTATTATGTTTTCATATTACCTATGCCATCCATTTTCATTAACCCATAATATGTGTTAGGTTCTAAAAGTTTAGAACAATTGGCAATTAGATATAGATCTTAGAGTCTATAGATATGATTAGACAATGCTCAAGGTGCTGCAAGTTAGAATACAAGAAAAAGGAAGCTGCAGGTTCAGGAATTCGAAACACGTCAGGTTCGATCGATTGAGAGAACAAGTTGCACCGATCGAAATGCGGTTCTGCAAAATTTTAAGTTTGGCCCATTAGCCCAAACTTGTCTGTTTGAAACCCAAATCATGATCTGCTTGTTGCAGTATTTAAAGGACATTATAAGCTAATCCTAGCTGTGGTTTTTAGAGAGAGAAGAGAGCTTCTTGTGCCTCTTATTGTAGATCTAGGGTTTTTGTATCCAAAGTTCTCTCAAATCTTCTACCGGCAATATTCTTTGAAGAAACTCAAGATTTGATGTTGTAGAAGTTGTTGCCATCACAAGATCATACATAACTGATGATTTAAAGCTTTGAGTGGGATCTCAAAGTTAAACGTGGGTGTTTGTGTGCGACAAATTCAGATAGAAGAGCCCGTGGATTCGAAACTGCACGTGATCGTGTGAGTAAGTTCTACAAGAAATAGCTTTAGATTTTAGGGAGAAAATCTATTATAAACTTCTATTCTATCATAGTGAATTTGTTTATCTTGAGGATAGCTGGGTTAAATCCTCCCCAAGTTTTTTACCTTAAAATTGTTGGTTTCATTGATTTTCCTGAGTCATCATATTGCTTGCCTTCTTTACTTTTCCGCACTAAGGAATATGATTGCATGAGTTTAACCTAGATCTAAATAATTAACCTAAGTAACTATTTGGCTAATTAATTAGGTTAAACAAATTTGGTTTACAGGGGTCTAAACAAACAAACAATATGTATACTGCCTACAATAATGAAGTTTTTGCATTCCACAATATTTTAAAGCTAATGTTTAATGAGATAATTTCCAAAACTTTGATCAATTTCTTCATTTGAACTCTCTAAATGGCCCAAAATAAGGGATGTCAATTAGATCTATTATGGTGATTTCAACTACAGTCGACTTACATTTTACTTCTCAACCTAGCCTTCAGCTTTTCTTCAAATCATGTGATTTCCACACTTATGTTCAACATCCTCTGTCGACTTTCTCTCTAGTCACACACTTTATTACTTTTCGCCGAGTTACTCCAATCACGCCTATGATCAGAGTCTCTATCAGTTTTCTACTTTTCTTAAAAGTCAAGTGTCCCTACTATCATTGATTGAGCTTTTCAAATATAATTTTACACTATGCCTAGTAACGTCCAATTTCAATCGCTGTGTGCCCATCTTTTAGGCACCATGCATCCGGCCTTTGTTTCAAATACCTATCGTCTTTGCTTCATTAAGATCATATATATCAAACCTTTCTTCTAAACTCAAGTTACCTTTAAGCTTCAACCTTGATTTTGTAAGGAGATGCTAGACTTATCAAAACTATTACTCAAAGTTTATTGTATTGCCCAAGTCCATGTTCATTACATTAGGAATCCTTATCTCACTTGTGGTACAAGTAATCTTAACTACACTATAACTATTGTAATCTTAAGGTTTAGTCTAAAGGTTAATGTTAGCCTATTTTATATATATATACATTCAAATGGGTTTATTATAATATGCAAAACAAAGACACAGTACTCGTTTGTTTCGGCTTTTAGAAGCCAAAACGCACTTTTTGAGAGCAAAAATGAAAGTCAGGCGTTTGGTAATGTTTCAAAACATGGTTTCTCAAAAAAACTACATTTTGAAATGCAAGGAATTGAGTCAAAACGTGCGGACAGGTTTGAGGAGCTTTTGCAAACGCAAAAGCGCTTTTGATCAATATTGCCATTGGAAATGCAAGAAATTACCCAAATTACCCTTATCTCACTAACCGCAAAATACACTAAAAATTGAAAAGAAAAACACAGAAAATAATGGCTATAATATGCCGGAACCTCCACTGCCAATCTCACTCTCAACAACCCGATCTGAATCTTCCGACATGGCTGAGGTTGAGTAACAAGGAGGAACTCTGATGCATCAATCTGACTTCAATTCCCATTTGGTTTTGGGGTTACAAAGAGAGAGAGGTATTGAAGATTTTTGGTGAAATTAAGAGAAATTACCTATGAAGATCAAGGTGAAGAAGTGCGTGGGTGTGGGCTGTGTGTGGTTGAATTTAGAGAAAAAGAAAAAAATAAAGAAGATGAAGGTGAAAAAGTGCGTGGGTGTGAGCTGTGTGGCTGAATGTGTCGAGGAAAGTAGAGAAAGAGAAAAAGAAAGAAGACAAAAGGTGATGGGTGTGGCTGAGGAAAAAGGGAAGGAAAAAAGGGAAAAAGAAAGAGAAAAGGGAAATAGGTTGGGTTGGGTGTGGGGGCGTGCCAATAAATATATTAAAAGAATAGAAAATTTTTTTTTTTTGATAAATAATTACAACATGATGCTAACTCCACAGCTCGAACTTTTTCCCTCTGAACCCCCAAGCACTTTGTACATGAGAAGGTGCCAATTCAGTTACAACGCAAGTTTACAATATTGTGAAAATGTCGTGGACATAACACTTTTTGAAAAAAGAAATGTTAAAACCAAATACTTTTTTACAAAATCTTTTATTAAGAGAGTCATTTATTATTAACATGAAGTAATTATTATTATTATTATTAAGAAGAAGTTGATACTAAGTATGAAATAAACTCATTTATTTATATATATATATATATATATATATATATATATTATCATTTTTGGTAATTTACCGCTCAAACCACTATTTTTATAAGTGTTAGTCAAATACTCAGTTTTTTCAAAAAACACTTTTTAATAACTTTTACTCAACACTCAGTTTTTTCAAAAAACACTTTTTAACAGATTTTACCAAAAACTCAACTTTTTCAAAAAACTCAATTTTATACTACACTTTTTAAAAACTCCACTTTTTCAAAAAGTCCAATTTTAAAAAGCCAATCCAAACTCACCCTAGGCTGAGTACCAAAGTTATGTATATCTTTTTACAATGGAATGAACAAGTCAAGTCAATGTTCCCTGAATTGTTTAGCACTGTAACCATTCAGCACAACCCAGTCAGTTCAGATTGGCTCGATGCTTGATTAGTTAATGAACAAGTTGCTGTGAGCAGCTGCAATATTATGGGATTCTACTTCTATGAACCCATCCCATTATCACTCCCACTAAGCATTAGGCATTAGGCACATAAGCAATTATTTACTTTTTAATCTCAGTGGTGCAATGGAATACAATAAATTCAAAGAATTTTAGCAAGAAGAAAAAATTAATTGACCTGCTAACCATCAGTTTGGTGGACTCCCGCTATTGGTATACGTCATTGTAAAAAAGATATATTTCATTATTCGAATGTCATAATCAGAAACGTGGTTTGTCTGTGAAAATAGTGAACTGGTTTATTACAAATATTGTCAAACAATGCGTGTATCAGCTTCAATGATGCTGTTGATAATTGTGCACGTTTTAATTTCATCTGTTAAAGCCTAAGAAAATCCACGGCTTAGGTAACACGTGGTAGGTGAAAAAACAGCATCAATTCATCACGCAACCTCGACTGGTTCCGGAGAGCTTGTTACAATAATTTTTTTTTTTTTTTTCGAAGATTGATGATGATATATTATGCATGCTTAAAATGCTCGAGACATCACATGTTGTTGTTGATGGTCCACTAGTCTCTGGCTTTTGGTCTTTCTTATCTTTTTTCCTTGCTGTATTAGCTTTGTTTCTTTATCAATAAAATCTTTCTATCGTTTGGATTTCAAAAAATAAAATGCTTAATAATAATAATTTGTTCCAAGATTGATGACAATATTTTGCATTGTAGTATAGACTTGACTAGCAACTATTCTAATGAGACATTTATGTCTTTTTAAAGTACGGAAAGGTACATACTACATGTGTATTTCATTGCAACTATTCTACATGTGTATTAACTTTGCCCGAAAACCATTTTGGTCCTTTAAGTTAATTTGAAGTTGGTCATTTTAATTCAATAACTTTGCCAAAAAATTGTTTTTAACCTTTAAGTTTAAAGCTAGTAATTTTAGTCCAATAACTTTGCCTAAAAATTATTTTAGATCTTTAAGGACTCACTTAATCCAATAGGTTTTCCCACAAATCACTCAAAATGACCAATTTATAGGACTAAAATGATTTTTTGATAAATTTACCAGATTTAAATGACTATTTTCAAATTTAAAGGACTAAAATGATTTTGGGCTAAAATTAATGGATTAAAATGACGAACTTCAAACTTAAATGATTAAAATGATTCTTGGGCAAAGTTAACAGGTGTAAATTGCATCTTTCTCATAAAAAAATTAGGATTTTGAATTCATCTCCCCACTTGTTTTAACGATTTATAATAAATTTATATATATATATATATATATATATATTAAAAAAAAAAAAAAAAAAAAAGACGCACACACTAAGATTGTTCTTTGTCATACCCAAAAGCAAATGCTCTTTCATACTGTTTTCTTACCGAAAAGTATTAGCCACTTTCCTCTTTTTTTTATTAAAGTATTAGCCACTTTTTCTGAACTTGCATTTAGATGTTAAACAAATGTTAATCACGGAGATGGTTTATCATCTAGAAGATAGGTTTTAATTATTTAGCACATGATGCATCTGCTTTTCTTTCTCTTCAGGGCATTCAATCAACCTTTGAATTTGAACAGTTCCAACTTTTGAAAGGCCACCCATGACCCACCCATTCTTTTTTTCTTTTCTTTTTATTTTTCAATTTTCCTCTCTTGCACATAATGGACGCATTCCTAAGGCAGAATTAGGTAGTATCGTAAATACACTTTAATTTAAAGGTATTTCTCTATCAAATTAAAGATTGCTTCACAGCTACACAATCTGTAAATATAGAATATATAAGTTGCACCAATTATTTATTGTTTGTTAACTTCAATGTACCAGCAAGGCCTTGCACTACCCTGTTGTGATTTGTTTCCCTTTTGTTTAGTGATCAATTGATGATTTAATGCTACATTTTCTTTTTCTTTTTCTAATTAATTTCACCGTTACAGGCTAGACAAGAACATGATGTTTCACATAAACTATAATTATCAATAGATTAATGCCAGGACCTCTTTCATGTTATATTCCCAAGCTTTTAAAGAAAAATGGATTTTTCTTTTTCCCTTTTAGAAGGGGATCTATTAGGGGACCATTGTCTTTATGAGCAAATAATGAGACAGATAGTTCTACTCTTCTTCCTAATCTCCCTTCTCCTAGTAATTGAGATTATATCCGGTACAATGATAAAGAGATTTTACCAACTAATTAGTTACCTTTTACAAGACAAGACAAATAAAACTTCTATCAATCTACTTTTATTTTTTGATAATTCCTTTATTACGACAAATAGTAAAAGAGAGAAAATATTAGGTCTGTTTGGATACAACTTATTGTTACTGAAAGTTGCTAAAAATTGAAAACACTGTAGCAAAATAATTTTTAAATGTATAAATAGTACCGCGGGACCCATTTTTAATATTTTTTAATGCGTAAACAGTGGTTGTGGGTCCCATCAACAGTGCATGAACAGTACCAAAACAATGCGTGAACAGTGTTTTTTGTCTCTGCACAGTAACTTCTGTCTCCTGGCCCGCGTGAAAGCAAAAAAAAAAAAAAAACAAAATGAAAACGCAACTAAGAAACGCACCGCAACAAAACTGTGTATCCAAACCCTCATATTATATTAATGAAACCGGAGTCTTGTTGATGTTGTAATTCAAATCTTTCTATTATGGTCAGTTTAAATGAAAGGGGAGTAAAGAGGATTAATATAAAATTAGCTGAATAACTTTACTCTACTTCCCCTTCATCCAAACTGACCATTAAGAATTTTGGTTCAAATCTCACACTCCCACTTATCTTTGAAAGCAATAAAGGGTATAATTGTTGACTTTCGGACTTTACCCACAATATATTCTCTCCCCAACAGGTATCCCATGATTCCTTTTTTAACCCAAAAAAAAAGTTCCTTGCCTTTTCTCTTTCACTTTTCTCCTCCATTCTAGGTTGACTTCTCTTCCATTTCTTTATGAGTTTTCCCACTCTGGTATATTTCTTCAATAAATTTGTAATAGCTAGTACTAGCTAGAGTTTGTTTGACTCACGTTGTTGCAAAAATTATCTGGCTATATAAGTACACATCACACCATGATAATAGTAGGTGCACTTGGATCGGCAAATTAAGCAATGGCATCTTCACAGCCAGTGTGTCTAGCTAGTGCTTCTCATTTAGTCCTGAGCATCGAGGAAGAGCTCGCCAAAGACCCCAAAATCACAGTCCCAGAACGCTATGTTCGCGTTGGTCAAGACCCTCCAATTCTAGAAACCCCTATACCAATCCCCACAATCGACATGAAACAACTTGTTTCCCTAGAAACCAAAGACTTGGAAAAAAAGAAGTTGCATGAATGTTGCAAAGAATGGGGTCTCTTTCAGGTTTTTTTCTCAACTATTATTTTTAATTAGTTTTCTATTCATTAACAAACATGATAGTTTGGGCTTACATTTCACTTTTTGTGAAATTCATGTGTCTTTGTAAATTTTCTTGGCTGCATTCATTGGAAAAGATATTATCACTTTCTTCTCAAGTAAACAACCTAATAGTTGTCATATTGTTGTTGCGCAGTTGGTAAATCATGGAGTTAGTTCTTCACTCTTGGAGAAGCTGAATGATGAGATTGAAGGTTTCTTCAAGCTTCCTTTGGAAGAAAAAATGAAGTACAAGATAAGGCCAGGTGATGTTCAAGGCTATGGAACCGTGGTCCGATCCGATAACCAAAGGCTTGACTGGGGTGATAGGATGTATATGATAATAAACCCTCTTCATAGACGAAAGCCTTATCTCTTTCCAGAGCTCCCTTCATCTTTGAGGTTCGTTCTCTCTCTCTCTCTCTCTCTCTCTCTCTCATTTATCATTTTTTTTTCATAAGCTTTACAATCTAATACATCGTTAATCACAACAAAAAAAATTGTATTTATTTTTAATTTTGTTAAAGTAGCATCAATTATATTTATTGTTATATAAGTTTGTTTTTAGTAAAATTTGTAGCTTTCCCCTTCTTTCTTTTTTTAAGCTTAAGTTTTGGGTCACTAAACTAATTTTCTGTTTTCACTAGAGAAACTTTGGAGGCTTACTTATTGGAGTCACAAAGACTTGCTATGCAACTTTTTGGTTATTTGGGAGAGCTCCTAGAGATGGAAATGGGAGAGATGGAGGAGTTGTTTGAAGATGGGATGCAATCTGTGAGGATGACCTACTATCCTCCATGCCCACAGCCAGAGCTGGTTGTAGGTCTAACACCTCACTCAGACGCAGCTGGTATCACCATCCTCCACCAAGTTAATGGAGTCGAAGGTTTTCAAATAAAGAAAGATGGTGTTTGGATTCCTGTGAATTTCCTCCCAAATGCCTTTGTTGTGAATTTAGGAGACATTCTAGAGGTTTGACACTCTTTTCTTTCTTTCCCTTCCTTTCAAAAGTTATTTATGGTATATTGAATCTAGTCTACTTCATGGAAACCCTCATTATTATATCCAAACCTCTTTCTTTGCTAAAAAGGTTTTCAAACCAGGTATTATATGAATATTCCATGTTGCCTACAAGTCACGTAACATGTGTTTTCCCTAAAAAATTGATTTATTGAACAACTTACTTTTTCTAAATATTTATTAAACAACTTACCGATTAAAAATCATGACCTATCAATAACCTAGGGTAACTCTAACATTAAGAAACCCAATGGACCATGATTCTCTTTATTTCAAACTTGAAATTACTATTTAGATTTTATTTTTAGGATTTAACAGAATTTGTCATGTAAGTTTAAATGATGTGATATCAAATATACTTTTAAATTTGTAATATTCAATATGAATTATTAAATGCATCTAAATTAAATGAAGACAATAATTTTTCCAACCCAAATACTGTAACTAGACCATGTGCCCATATATGTTCTCTACAAATAATATATGCAACATTGCCGGGACAAAAAATGCTTGTCTGGTTTCACACAAAATAAGAATGTCTAACTAGCTCATGACGAACACAAAAACTTCAACATTCAAATTTTGTAATAAGCAATGCAAAAACTAATTATGAGTAAGGGTGTCAAATGAGTGGGTTTGGGTGGGTTTGGGGTGGGCATAAGTGAGTTGAGTATATAAAATTGATTTACCCATTAAAACTCATTTAACTAATTGCTTCTAACCCAAACCCAACACAACCCAATTATTATGGGTAAATCCCAACCCACCCAATTACCCAATTATCAAAATTACCAAAATGCCCCTAAAGTGTAAATAACCAAAGTACTCTAAAATCTTAAAAAATCACCAAAATACCCCAAAACCTCAAAATAACCATGAAATCCCCAAAATGACCAAAAATACCCCTGAAACCCAAATAAATAACCAAAATACCCCCAAAACCTAAAAATTACCAAAATGTTCTCAAAACTCAAAAAATGACCAAACTACCCCCCCCCCCCCCCCAAAAAACCTTAAAATTACCAAAATACCCCCCAAAACCTAAAAATGACCAAAATAACCTTGAAACCCAGAAAATGACCAAAATACCCCAAAAACCCAAAAAATAACCAAAATACCCCTGAAGCCTAAAAAATGACCAAAATACCCCCGAAACCTAAAAATTACCAAAATAATCTCGAAACCTACAAAATAACCAAAATACCCCTGAAACCTAAAAATTACCAAAATACCCCCCAAAACCCATAAAATGACCAAAATCCCCCCAAAACCAAAAAATTAACAAAATACCCCCGAAACCTAAAAATTACCAAAATATCCTTGAAACATAAAAAATAACCAAAATACCCCTGAAACCCAAAAAATGACCAAAATACCCTCGAAACCTAAAAATGACCGAATAACCCCCTAAACCTAAAAAATGTCCAAAATACCTCCAAAACCTAAAAAATTACCAAAATACCTTTGAAACCTAAAAAATTGCCAAAATAATCTTGAAGCCTAAAAATTAACCAAAATAACCGCGAAACCTAAAAAATTACCAAAGTACTCCTGAAACCTAAAAAATGGCCAAAATAACCTCGAAGCCCAAAAAATGACCAAAATAACCCCGAAACCTAAAAATGACCAAAATAGCCCCAAAACCTTAAAAATGGCCAAAATAACCATGAAGCCTAAAAATTGACCAAAATAATATAGAAATCTAAAAATGACCAAAATACCCCCTAAACCTAAAAATGACTAAAATACCCCCTAAACCTAAAAAATGATCGATATACCTTCGAAACCTAAAAATTAACTAAAATACCCCCTGAAACCTAAAAAATGATCAAAATACCCCTGAAACCTAAATATGACCAAAATAACCCCTAAACCTTAAAATGACCAAAATATCCTCGAAACCAAAAAAAATGACCAAAATACCTCGAAACCTATAAAATGACAAAAAATCCCCTTACCTGTAAGTCGATAAAATACATCGTAAACCTAAAAAATTACCAAAATCCCCCCTTAAAACTAAAAAATGACAAAAATACTCCCTAAACATAAAAAATGACCAAAACACCCCCTAAACCTAAAAAATGACTAAGATACCCCAAACCCCTATTTTGGTAATTTTAGAGGCTTCGGGTGTATTTTGTTCATCTTATAGGATTAGTGGTATGTTGGTCATTTTAGATATTTTGAGGGGCATTTTGGTTGTTTTATAGGTTTAGAGGTATTTTGGTTGTTTTAGAGGTTTCAAGGTATTTTTGATAATTTTAGAGGTTTCAGGTTGTTTGTGGCCATTTTAGAGGTTTTTGGTTTATTTGGGTCATTTCAAAGGTTTAGGGGTATTTTCGTCACTGTAGAGGTTTAAGAGTATTTTGGTTATTTTTTAGGTTTCAGGGGGTATTTTAGTTAATTTTTAGGTTTCGAAGGTATATCGATCATTTTTTAGGTTTAGGGGGTATTTTAGTCATTTTTAGGTTTAGGGGGTATTTTGGTCATTTTTAGATTTCTATATTATTTTGGTCAATTTTTAGGCTTTGGGGTTATTTTGGCCATTTTTTAGGTTTCGGGGGTAGTTTGGTCATTTTTTAGGTTTCAGGGTTATTTTGATTATTTTTTAGGCTTCGGGGTTATTTTGGCCATTTTTTAGGTTTCAGAGGTATGGTAATTTTTAGGTTTCGAGGGTATTTTAGTCATTTTTTTAGGTTTTATGGGTATTTTGGTCATTTTTGGGGTTTGAGGGTATTTTGGTCATTTTTTGGGTTTTAGGAGTATTTTGGTAATTTTAAGGTTTTAGGGGTATTTTGGTAATTTTTTTTTGTTTCAAGGGTATTTTGGTCATTTTTTATGTTTCAAGGGTATTTTGGTCATTTTTTGGGTTTTGAAGGTATTTTGGTCATTTTGTAGGTTTTAGGGTTATTTTGGTCATTTTTAGGTTTAGGTGTTATTTTGGTCATTTTTTAGGTTGAGGGGGTATTTTGGTCATTTTAGTGGTTTTGGGTATTTTAGAGCTGGGTTATTTGTAGAAATGATACTTGGATCATAGTTTGGTATAATTGGGTACCCAATTAAAACCAAATAAACATTAATGTTAATTGGGTTTAATTGGGCTAATACTCATTTAATCCAACTAATAATTGAGTGGGTTTGGGTCTCTTTTAAGTGAGTGGGTTTGGGTGGACAAATGGGTTTTGGTTGATTTTGCCACCCCTAATTATGAGGGAGATGGTTATCTATGGTCTTACTATGACGATACTTATTATGATATGGCACTTTGTATATTGTTAAATATTTATAAAATAAAATTGCAACCTTGAAACGGACTCTCTATATTTCAAATGAAATAGAGATGATCTTGTTCTAATCAAGAATCAAGTGCAACCGACATCTTTCTACCACAGGAGTGCTGTCACAGCTGTAATGGCATTGACATAACCATTGTTCCATCCAAGTGTAAGACTTTGTGTGATTTGGGAGCCAGCTCATGTAGAGCACAGAATGCCCCAAAAAATACAGTAAGCACCGCCATAAGTATATATGAAGTTCCTCCTCACACAGCCTCCTCTGCATCACCACTAAAACTCCACATGCAGACACCAAACTAATGATGAGATATATAAGAAACAATACTAAGATAAATATAATAACAAGGAAGTAGCAACCATATAAAACTCAACCCAAAATTTTAAGACAAATAAAGACTTAATATTAGATTATCTATCATGTCTATTTTCGACTAGTATATATATATATATATATATATATATATCTGTCTAATTTGTACTTTTTGCAGATTTTGAGCAATGGTCTCTATAATAGCATTGAGCATAGAGCAAATGTAAATTCAGAGAAAGAAAGGATGTCCATTGCTATGTTCTTCAACCCAAAATTTGAGGCGGAATTTGGGCCAGCAAGTAGTATGTTAAACCCAAATAACCCACCATTATTTAGAAGGGTGGGAATGGAAAAGTATGTCAAGGATTTCTTCTCTCGGAGCCTCAATGGAAGGACATACTTAGATTATATGAGGATCAAAAACGGAGAAGCCAACAGTGCTAATTGATGGCCAAAACTGAATGTGATATGTCAGTGTATTTATTATGTGCAGTGGTCCTTGAGTACTGGCAGTGGCAATAGTGTCTTTATCGATTTAATGCGCATTTTGTATGGTGGTCTGATATATATATCATATTATTCGGCTTCACCATGATTGAATCTAAATATCCATTTAACAGTATGAACACCAAAACCCTCGCATGTGAATCAAACACTAAATTTTATGTAATTATTGTGGAAAATTTCCAAACGTGAGTGATTATAATGATAAGATAATACTAATACCAATGACTTATTGGTTTATTATATATAATGGCATGAAGTTTTGACCTATTGGTATAATGATAAGCTAACATTATATATATATATATATATATATATATATATATATAATTGGGTTCAAGTTACACCTAGTGTAACTCTAAGTAATGTTACACCACTCAATATTTTTTAATTTGATGCAAATTTTGACAAATCTACCGTTGGATTACATTATCTTTGTATATTCTCCATGCTTGCAAAATTTCAAGGTGATCAAAGATTAATAACCATGTCATCAATCAATTTTTTAAATTCAAGTTTTTGTAGTTTAAAATAATACATAAAAGATGAGTTTATAAATCAAATGGTGAATAACCTCCAATTGACATGAAAATTAGCACGATTGTTAAGAACATATAAAACATGTAATTTAACGGTGGGATTTTCAAAATATGAATTCTATAACAAGTTATTGGGTGGTGTAACATTGCTTAGAGTTACACATGGTGTAACTTGAACCCAACATATATATATATATATATATATATATATATATATATATATATATATATATAACTTGAAACCTCTTAATATAAACATGATAATTTCAAATAACGACTCTACATGAAAAGGTTAGATGTTCATATTATATGCAACAGTTTTTAAAACTAGTTATATTAAGATAATGTCAAATCAATGCTTAGTTGAATTTGGATATATAGAATTAGGTTAATTCTAACATCTAAAGAAAATTTCGACTTAAGTGACAAGCAAATTAAGGACAAAATTTCAATATTAAAGAAGATTGGAAAAGTGTTCCCACAGTTTTCCCCAGCATGTCACAAAGCATGCATGCAAACGTCTTTCTGAACAAACCTTCAACAAAACTAATTTTCATTTCAAAACTACTTTTACAAAAGAAGTGTAGTACTCCAAGTGAGGATGACATAAAAACTCCCCTACCCAACTCCATCCCACCAACTTAATTTTCTTTACTCGGAAGAAGGGACGCGATGGGAATGGGTTTGGCTCACCCCCAAGACACCCCGAAGGCCCAAACATGTATATATTTTATTTAATATATATTTAAAATATATATAGTATAATTTTTATACATATGTTACTTATAATTTATCATTATTCTCTCTCTCTCTCTCCACTCATGGGTTTTTACAAAAATTTGGAAGTGTTCAAGATCCAATCCCACCCCACCCCATTGTCATCCCTAACTCCAAATTGGGTTGGTTTGTTCACAAATTTAAATTGTCAAGTCGTTGTGTTTGAACTATATAAGCACTTAAGCAAAATTCTAATTGTGGCAAATATTTTCAGATAAAGTTAGCTGTAACTAACACTTCCCTGGATGTGTGACTAATCCTTTTGAACTCTAGTAATTGTTAGTTACATATCAACCAACTAATAAAAATCCCATATGAATGAAACCATTGGCCCATTGTTCCCATGGCCCCTCAAGACCTCACTTTATATCAAAGAGCAAATGGCATGGATTTTGGAAACTCAAAAGAGATTACGATTTTATGCCATTAAAGAGTAGAAGAATGAAATTGCCAAATTTTCCCATGTAAAAGTTTTGACGACATTTGATTTGAAATGGGTAGTCCAGGGTTAGGTACGAATATAGGTTTTTTTGTTTTGGGCTGGAAACAAATACAAATATGGTTGGACTAGAAACGTTCTCCCTTCAATTCGCAAATCGAAATGATAGTGCCAACTTAACCAAAGCAACATATATTGTCCACGAATGGTTTGCTAGCAAAGTGGATTCTTAGTTAGAATATGAAAGGGATATGACAGAAAACATACTTTTTAACATGTTAGGCGATTTAATCATTAGCCCAATAAAAAGTGTTGAACATAAACTATACAAGTGGTTAGCATTCAAATGATATGACTATTAAGATATTGAGTAAGTTTGGGACATGTTTTCTTTCTTTTTGAGGATGAGAAGGCGTAAGATAGGTAGGGACGGAGCCACACTAGAGCCCAAGGAAGCCCTCGCCCGTGAGTTGCAGAAAAGAAAAAAAAATTATAGATATATTAGGGCCTAATTTGAATTGAGCTCAAGGAAAATAAAACTTGATCTCCCTCCACATATTAGCCCAAATGACATCACAAATCAGCCCAAATTAACAATTATAGTCATTAGATCTTCGCTCCCTAACTCGAAACTCTGGCTCCATCCTTGAAGATAATGAGATTTATTTTGTACAAATCAAATTTCTTTTTTCTTTTTTTTTAATAAAGGTGGGGAACATAGTAAAATTGTGTTCTTGGTGGCGCCTAGAACTGCATCATCAAGTTTTCCAGCCAGAGGATTGAAGGGTGATCCAAAGAATTCTTGTGTGAGGACAACAGGTTGAGAATCGCATTACATGGTCCTATACCAAGGATAGAAAGATTTTTTTGTAAAAAGTGAAAAAGCCTAGGCGCTAGGCCAAATCTTTGAAGATGGGCTATAGATGGAGTAAAGTGCTCGAATAGAATTTGGAAGTGGGTGCAAAACAAAAATTTTAAAATTTTGCATGGAGAGATGGAATATCTTGCCTACTCAGCTGAACTTGAAAATACAGAAAATGCTCCCCAAATAGTCTTTGTGAATTATGTGGAATGCTTGAAGAATATATGATGCATATATAATTGTGAACTAATGGCTAGGTGCATGCACTTGCAGAAGTTGCCAAAGGCGTAGACTAATGAGTGTTGGTGATAAAAGCATGGATTGTTTGATTTGCTCATGATTTTGGGCCTTAAGAATTTTGCAATAGAGGAATGCCTCTACTCCCACAGCGCATTGTACAAGGGGCAAAGCAAAGGACTATCATGAGGAGTATAACTACAACCATATTACCAGTAAGAAAAGGCCAATGCTAAAACAAAAACAACAAAAAAATAAACTGGAATTCACCGGAACCTGAAGATTTTTGCAAAGTAAATTTTGATGCTGCAAACGTTTGATGCTAAGCTCAGCTCAAAACTCAGTCTAATGAGGAATAAAGTCTCATCCATAAGCTCAATTTGTAGATTGTAGTGAACCTACTAACAACCAATCCCATTAGTCAATTAGTCACTGTTGAGGTCCAAAATGTGACAAGGAAGTCCAACCCATGAAGACAAAGGAGGAGCCGTGGGCCTTAACAAGAGAAAGCTTAGTTTGTAAAGATAAGAAGGGCCATGAAGGCCCAAAGGCCCAACGAGTGAAGAAAATCAAAGAAGTATGGAAAGGAAGAGAACCCAAGCTTGGGCTACAGATAGGTCCTCCACCCCTAGGAAGTGGGTCCCTTCAAAAAAATCTAAAAATGCTGAGTAAGACATGGATGGTCCAGAAAATGATCTGGGAACGAGCCATGCATATTTTGAAAAAGGGAAAAAGAAGAAGAAGTCGTTGAAAGTCCTATCAAAGTCAAGCTCTTGAGAGGCAGAAAGAAATGATAGGAACTAGTTATGGCTTCAGGATCAAGACCCAGTGAAGGAATCGGGGGACCTCGAGCAAGGTAGAGGATATGGAGTAAGAGGAAGGATGGTCAGAGGCTTTTCAAGTCCGCCCATTGCAAGAAGGAATCCACCATATTTCTGGGAAAAGGCCAAACAAAGGGAAGTCAACATCAAGGTCCCAAGACCATCGAAATGTCCTTTTAAAGCCTTGGAAGAAGATCATGGAACATTAACCTTAGAAGAGAATCTAGATTTTTCCTAAGGAAGGAGCTTTTATGAGTAGAAAGTCAGTGAATGAACTTTCAGGTACGAGTTCCCAAAATAGCAAAATAAGAAGAAATAAAGAAATGATCAACCACCAACATTTTAGACAAAGGAGATTGGCTGTGGTACCCAGAAAAACAAAGGGAGAGAACAGTAATTTGAAAGCCCTCCAAAAGTAGTATAAAAAGGGAGAAGGAAGACAAAGGAGACATCATTTTTACGCAAAAGAGACCAGGAAATATACAAGAAAGAGTTTTAAGTTTTAAGTTGAATTCATTGAGCAAAGAAAGGCATTGTAAAAGGTACTGTAGCAAAATATTCAAAGAGCCACTCAGATTCAAAGGATTCAAATTTCACAAGTCTTAGGAATCCAAAAGAGATTAGCCAAGTCTGTGATCTTTGAGACTTATTGGACCTTATGGAATACTCTCACAAGGTGGGACCAAATGTACTCTAACACTTGACTTAATCAAATATAACTTTCTTGAAGCATTCATAATCATCATTGCTCATTTTTATGTTGTGTACTTGTTGTTTCTTCCTTTTACTCAGCCAATACATATATATTTTGTGGAGTTCATTTGTCTTGTGCACAGATTGGTTCATATAACGACCCAAATATACTACAGTGAGCCAAGCCCAATTCACCCAATATCAATCTAGCCTCTTTTTCAATGACCCAAGGTCCCACATCAGCACTAGGCCTAAGAACTATCAAAAAGGGACCCACAGTCACAAGCTTCAAATTCCAAGTACCAATAATAAATAATAGAATTTTGGCATCACTCAGATACTCAGATGTCCCTCCAAAAGTCCTTATCAAAAGAAATTAATCCAAGTCCGAAAGGATAATAGTGAAGTTGATATATATTACTGTCTCTTTAGTGGCAGGACCAACCCCAGACATTTTGGGTCCTAAGGCAATAACTAAAATGGGGCCTCTTTTATATTTATGTATTAATTACATTAATAAGTATTTAATATTTTTATATTATAATATATTTCATTTAAAATCTATTTTTCTTGCCTTCTAAGATATAAATTGACCAATTAAATTTTTTTATTCAAGTTCTTCTAACATCTATGAAAGCTCGAATTTATGTGAAAACATAAGAGTTGTTTAGACCCCCAAATTAAAATTATGGCTTAGTTGATTTTACTCTAATTTAAACTAAGTGCGGAATAGAGTAAATGCAAGCATACATACAATATAACTACTCTAACCCATATTCATCAAATCACAACAATAAAATGAAAGCTAAAAGAGTAGGGAAGAAGAATGCAAACATAAGATAACACACTGATGTGTTATCGAAGAGAAAACCAAAGAACTCGGTGAAAAACCTCTCCGCCGCTCTCCAAGCGGTAAATCGATCCACTAAAGAATAAGTTGGAGTACACGAATAACAAAAGACCCTCTAAGCTTAGTTTACCCCATGTACTTGAGCCCTCCAAACTCCTGCTACCAACTAACTTAACGAAGCCTTGTCTTCTCTAGCTCTTTGGATCACGCAATTCAGCCCAATTGCATCCACCAAACAAATGGCTTCTTCCAATACTTCCCAACAACGCCAAAACCTCATTTTACACTCAAGATGGGTGTGGTAAGTGTTTGGGCTATCAACCTCTCAAGGATTTGGATATGGAGAGGTAGGAGTTGAGGAAAACTACAATGGATTGTATAGAGGATTGTGGGTATGACAATCTCTCACTCTCAAAGATAATGGCTAGGGTTTTCTCTCTGAAAAACACTCATCTCAATATATGGGTAATATGTGTATATATAATATGGATAGAGACAAGGTGTATCAAATATGACAAAATAGCAAAACAAAATGTTTCGCGGATATCTCGCGGGAAGACTTTACCCGCGAGACACTTGCAAAAACCAACTGCCACCATCTGTCATGACTCTTCGCATTCCAATCATGTGCTGAGCACATGCTTCACTTCGCGAGAAGGCTTCTTGCAAGCTACCCACGAAAACTCCTTTGATCTTCAATTTGCCTTGAGTCTTCACGCTCTCTTTCACACACAACCCTTACAATGAAATCCCACATATAATATAGGGTACATAAGATTGAACATAATTACAATTAAATTTTGCACGAAATTAAAAGCCAACACAAAATAATTATAAATCACAACTTTACAATCTCTTTTTCAATTGATAATATAGCTAATCCACTTAATCCCTCTTAAGATATTGTCGATCTTAAATATGATTTTATTAATTTTAATTTTGAAAACTTCTTTATGCAAAAGCAACTGTAACGGGTATTATTAATAAAATTTTATAAGCAATGCATATGTTTTGAAATGAATCTAATACTTTTATATAATTTAGTACGTCAATTGGAGCATATTCTTTTATTTATTTTTATATAATGTGTGTAGTACTCTTCACTCACAAACATATATAATGTTTTATTTTGTTTTTTCTTTTAATGGTACTTTTTTTTCCTTTTAGTTACATCTTTTTTTTGTTTTTTGGATTGAAGTTTTTCTTTTTTTTTTTTTTGCTTGATTCTTAGTGTAATATTTGACAACCGTACTACTATTCTACTAATTAACACACTACAAAACGGATCCTATAACAAAAAATAATATAAAATCGCAAGATTAAAAAAAAAATCCACAAGGCCCAGAAGTAAGCCCATAACCACAAGTCTTAATATCTATGTCCACCCACAAGAGATTTATAAGATGAATTAAGACAAAAACTCCACATCAGATAAGAAAAGTGAAAGACAGAAATGATATGAGCTCAAGTCCTCAGTAGTAAGTGTGAAAATAGATCAGATTGGAGGTGAAGTGGAGCCACCAACAAAAGGGATTTAAGATTAGTGACCAGTGGAGGGGAAGAATGATAGAGGCAGAGAGCAAGAGCTGAGAGAGGCAACGAGCAAGAGAGAGAGAGAAACGGTACGTATGGCCGTATGGGTAAAATTTTGGGATTTTTAATTTGTGTTTATTTGTTATTGCTTTGTGAGTAATATTTTTAGACCGGATTTGTATTTTATTTGGTTGAATTTTGGTTTGTCTAGAGGTTAATGATGTTATTTTTAAGACAATTAATTTTGTTTAGACTAAAGAATTTTCTTGTTGGATCAAGAGGATGTAGCAAATTTTTTGGTGTTTCTTCTTGAACCCAAATTTTTTTTTTCCTACTACCTCATTTTTTCCAAAATTTTGGAGCCACCCTTCCACTTAAGGACCTTAGGCAATGGCCTAATTGGCCTAGTGAAAAGGCTGCCCTGTTTAGTGTTTACTCAACTCAAACGAACATTAATATCAATTCTATAAATGCAGAGAGAGTACTTATACTTGCCATTCAAAACAAACATAAATTTCTTTTTATTAATTTCCACATGATCATGACCAAGTACAGCCTCAAAATATAGGAGAAAGTAACTGCCTACTCAGAAGCAAATCAGGGTCAGAATCATGGCCCAAAATGATTCAGAAACTCATTAAAGGAAGCCTACTAGTTATAAAAATGGCCCAAAATGAGTTTACATTGGGTCGAAAAATTAAGTATCACTCATCAACTATCACATTTTTACAAACAGAATCTCTCAGAAAGTTACAAAGCAAGCCCAATACTCATAAAATGGTACTGGATTGAACCCAAAAAATCAAAAATCAGAAACCAACACAACCCCAACCCAACCCATTTACTGTCTATAACTAACTAGTAACTAGTACTGTTGAGCATATACATAACACAGCCCACACATCTCTCATTCTAGCTCTCTCTGAAATCCGAGAAACCCAACACCAACAACAAAGAAACCAAAACCCACAAAACAAACAGCGACAGAAACCGGAAGAGAAACGAGTTCTGAGAGACGGAAATGGTGGCAGACGAGACTGTGAAGCCTGGAACCTTGGAGGAAGAGAGCAACACCAACGCTGCTCCAAACCCAAACCCAAACCCAAACCTGAGAGCTGTGGAGGAAGAAGAAGAGGATGAGCTTGAAGAGGGAGAGATCACTGGGGGAAAAGATGAGTCCAAGGGATCTTCAGCTACGACAGCTGTGACTCACCCTCTTGAGCATTCTTGGATTTTCTGGTTCGATAACCCATCTGCCAAGTCCAAGCAAGCCACTTGGGGTAGCTCCATGAGACCCATCTACTCCTTCTCTACCGCCGAGGAGTTCTGGAGGTTTTGCTTTCTTTCGTTTGCTTTTTTCTATCTGGGTTTTTGTTTGGCTGCTCAGAAAATCATAAAGTTTGGATCTTTATGTTTATTGAATAAGGGGAAAAAAAAAGAAAAAGAAAGTGTGATTTTGCTTGGAATTATGTTTTTTTTTTTTTTAAATAATTTTGTTGGCTGTTGATGTGTTTGATGGGAATGAATTAGCCGAAGATTTGTGGATCTTGAATTTATACTATGATCTTGAATTCTTGATTGATAATGTGTTGTGGGTTGAAAAAAGAATGTGAAAATTGGCTCAATGGAGTGAAATGTTTTACATGTGACACGTTTTGGTGGAACATTTTTCTTGGTTAAATACGTATAGCTTTCTCTTGGGAGAAATTGGAGCATTCTTGATTCTTTCATGTGAACAAACAGGTTCTTGCCTCTTGGGTTTTGCTAAATGTGTAAGTGAATTGGTCGTATTTTCTGTAGATTATTGTTTGGATCTTGCATTCAAGCTCTGATTTTAACTTGTTCAATCTTGTATTTATCTATCTCGTACTTAAAACTTATGATTTTGAGTAAATTCTATTGTACTCATTTTATGGGAAAACCAATATAAATACCAATTGAATCATGTAAACCCCTCTGACCCTTTTTTTTTTTTTCCTTTTGGTTTTGGAATGAGGATTCCATTTTTCTGCATATGTATAAAACATAAACTGGCTGAGAGAATAATAGAGAATACCTCATTAATTTTAACTTTTGAAAATTTTCAAGCATTGGCATAGTTTGTAAAAACTTCTTATCAAGGAATGTGTGTGCTTATATCCTTATTGATGCACTGATTGCTGATCACTCTTTCTCCTTTTTGTATGTAATACCTCTTGTCTTTCTACTGGTGTCTTCATCATATCCAGGCAAATGACTGACAAATTTGCCTCAAAATTTATTTTGTATACAGCGTTTACAACAATATTCCTCATCCAGGCAAGTTGGCTGTGGGAGCTGACTTTTATTGTTTTAAGGATAAAATAGAGCCAAAATGGGAGGACCCTGTTTGTGCTAATGGAGGGAAGTGGATATTAACCTTTTCTAGAGGGAAATCTGTTACCTGTTGGCTATATACAGTATGTTTTCAGTCCATCCTAGTGATTTAAACTCTGTATCAACACTTTTATGTGGTATCTAATTTTCTGAATGTGCTGGTATTAGTTGCTAGCAATGATTGGAGAACAATTTGAGCATGGAGATGAAATTTGTGGAGCAGTTGTCAATGTCAGAGCTAGGCAGGAAAAAATATCTCTGTGGACGAAGACTGCTACGAATGAGGCCGCACAGGTAACTGGTTATTAAGCAAAAAAACACGAATTTCCATTGTATTGCATGCATTATTTGTTCACATGTACTCTTTTGGACCCACCAGATGACTTCTTAACTTATTCTACTTCATATGGATGCTGAATTATAAATGCAACTTTGGTTCTGTATATATGAGTATAAACATAGATCCTTAGTTTATGTTTTACTATGTCTATTCCTTTAGTTCTCCCCCTTTTAGTCCTCTACTTGGATGGCAAGAAGGTAGAGGAAGAGAAAGAAATGTTATATGTGCAAGTTTGGAATAGTTGTCTTATGAATCCAAGTACTCAGTAAGTTTGATACTAAATGGAACAGTTGAGTGAGCCCATAGGATCACCTGGCTTTCTCCTTGTTCTTTTCAGGGAAAATTACACTTTTCCACCACCCTAAACTTTCAGCCCAAACAATTCCTTGATTCCATAAGATAACTAAGAGGAAAGAATAAGCTGCCATTTGGGTAAATACTGGACCTGCCATTTTTTCATCATTTGAAATGTTGGGATAATATCAATATTATTCCACTAGTACATTATTAGGAATTGACTTAGTGCTTCCTAAGTCAATCTAAGACGTTATTTGATATTATCCAGCGTGGTAGAAACACCATTTTATTTTTTCAATGATTGTCTTGATTCTGATTAAACGTGCATGGCTCATGTCAATTTTTTTTGCTGCAGGTAAGTATTGGGAAACAGTGGAAGGAGTTGCTTGATTACAATGACAACATAGGATTTATATTTCATGTAAGAATTTTTTTTTTTTTTTTCAAAGAACGAACTAATTTGATTTTCCATATTTGTTTGGCTCATTGTCATAGCTTTTGTGCAACATAAGTAAATTTCTGGTTTTGATCTTTCAGGATGATGCAAAGAAACTTGACAGAAATGCTAAGAATCGCTACAACGCATGATCTGCTTAGTGTGTGTTTAAGTGTTTTTAGGATGATTCCTAGAGGATGCAAGATGTTTTCTGGATGCAGAAGCCTTATCCTAGTTGCTATCAAAACCCAGAGCAATAAGAACGAAAGCTCTACCCAGAGCAACAACTATTGGCACTTCAAAAGGCTTATTCTAGGATTCTAGACTCAATTGTGGCTATCTCAGGCTTTTCGGCATTTTGCTAAAGAATTTACAATGCAAAATTTTACTTTTTTAATGAACTGTATATGATGTTCAATGACAATTAGTTTAGTTTCTCAAAAAAAAAAAAAAAAATCGTTGTTGTTTGTCTCTGCATCATTCATTTTTGGTCTCACAATGCCATAATCTTTGTTTTTGTTTTTGGTTGCAAATACGCGGTTATATGCAACTCCAGATAACGATGCTCATCTAATTATAAGTTTGTCAAAGTTCTCTTCGCCACACGCCAACCAATCTGCTAGAACCTGAACTTAATAGAGCAATATTTTGTCTAAATTAAATAGAAACATGAGAGAAATCCAATTATAACGATGAAATGTTTAAAATTGCAACTTATATATTAATCATTGTCGTCGTCTTTGATAAATAACCCTAACTGTTCTAATTGGGTTCGAGAGAAAGATCCATGGAGCAGACGAGATGATACTGAACAGCCAAATAACATCTCAAGTACATTTTGGATCACCATATTCTCCTCAAAATCAACAGTTTTTTCCATCTGCTGGGGGAGAAACATCAGAAAGAAGTCCCAGATAATCATGAAAATCAAAGTCTATATGTTAAAATTGTGGAAAATAATTAAGACAAGTCTTAGGAACCAAAAGGGATTAGCCCAGTCTGTGATCTTTGAAGCTTATTGGACCTTGTGGAATACCCTCACAGGGTGGGACCAAATGTACTCTAAGTCTCTAACACTTGACTTAATCAAATATAACTTTCTTGAAGCATTTATAATCATCATTGCTCAATTTTATGTTGTGTACTTCTTGTTGTCGAGGGTTCTTTTTACGTTTCTTGTACCTTAGACACGCGTCTTGATGCTATTGGACAATGCTTAGTCCAGGCTTTTTTCTAAGAAGGAAGTTGGGCCTGGCACTTTGCGGAATGAGCTCCAAAGTACAATTCTGCCGCTACTAATTTGTGCGCAAACAATGAGTCCGAAGTTCAAGGGAAGACGCTGCAAAGTGAGCTTATCCTCTGCTTTTGTCGCAGAAGGAACTTTTCTCCGATTTCTGTCACAAAACCAACTTTTCTCTTGTGCAATAAAATCTTCTGCTACGTAGTAAAACTTTTTGCAGTGCAGTATAGCTTCCTACTGTGCAGTAAAACCTTTGTGAGAGTGCCTTTTTTTTTTTGTCAGCACTGTGGCCCAAAGTTCCTGGGCCAAATAAATGTTCATGGTGGACTGGGATTGATTCTCCGCAGCTAAAGGGGCTGTTTTAAGAATCAATTGGTGCACAAAACATACTTTCCATAACACAAATAGCTAACAAGACAGAAAGCAAGAATATTTGCATTGGACGACATTTATGCAGTAAAGGAATTAACACAAACGAGGAAAGGAAAAGAAAAATATAACATAAGAACAAGCTGGGGATCCTCTAATTAAGTGAGGTATGTTTCATTAATTTTATTAAACTATGATTACAATGCTCACTAGAACGTGATGCAAGGTTCAACTGAGCTCATAAGTTACAGACTTTGATAGCTATTCAAGCTTCAAAGACTTGCAAAGTTTGAACTTGTTGAATCCGAGCGTGTTCAATAGTGGCTGTACTAGGATACCGGAACGGTTCCTCTGTTTTTCCTTCAAGTTACAGAGTATTTTCTGCAACTTTTCTAGGATTTTAGGAAGACAAAGGTGAATGCTTAAGATGATCTGATTGTTCACCCCCCCGAAAATTGAATTTTTTTTTGTAGCATGGATCTCTTCCTCCTTTTATAGCACAACTTCGGCCTCCCAGGTGAACCAGCCATTCCCCTGTTTTACCCTTTGAAGCCTGTACTGTGCCTGGTTGCTTCAGGATCGTGTCGTTTCCTCTTTCTTCATAATTCCTTTTTTGTTCCGACCACATAAAAGTCCCTCGGCTCCTTTCCATTTCCGGATTTCCCCGTTGGCTGGCCTGAGGTCCCCTTTGGCTTTTTCTTCTCAGCGTCCCAGCCTTTCCCAGTTGTACTCTTCCTTGTCTTTTCTCCAAACGGTTGAATCAGGTTTCTGCGTTTTGCATGCTCTGTACCTCCTCTGCGTGTCTGGGTCACAAGGTTCGCGTGGCCTTTGTCTTTTGCCTTTCTTTGATTTCTTTCTGTTATGATCCTCCTGCGCGCCCTAGGATACCTCTGGGAGGCTCTCTGGGATTCCGGCCGAGCTTCCTCCTTTTTCATTTTGGTCTGGTTTTGCTGGCTGGGCTTCTTTCTTCTGGATCCCAATCCTCTGGTCTTTTCTTTCTCTCTTTATTTTTGTGTGAAACGGGCCCAATACCTTTTCTTTCTCTGTGGGCCTATTGGTGGGCTGTTTTAATTTCCTTTTTTGAACCTCAACATTTAGCCCCCCAAGCTCATGGGTTGCCTGCAGCCCATGCGTGAGTTCTTTGCAGGATCTCTTCTTGTTTTGATTTTTGCCACGGAGATCCTGATCTTCTACTCTCCCCTTTTCCCCTCCTTTTTTTTTTGGTATCCTGTCTCCTTTGTTTCTCTCTTTTTTGTGACTCTTCCCCTTTTTGTGGTACGTGGCAGTCGGGTTGAAATAAAACTCTCACCACCTACTTTTACGTTTCCCATACACTCATTAATAACTGCTGATAACCTCCTTCTTTTTAAATTTAATTCCTGGCAACTGGCGCGTCTTTCCATACATTGTCTTCTTTAACTGTTCTTATTCCTTCCCTTTTAGCGTTTTCTCATTATTCTTCTTCCTTGTCTTCCTGAGTTCTCTGTTACCAACCTCTTTTCGATCAGTATCGTTGCCATCTTCTTTCTTTTTCTTTCTTCAGATACTCATTACTTCAATGGCCTCTTCTTCTTCTCGAAAAAGGAAGGAGCGTACTCCCAGTCCTTTTGAAGGTGAGGGCTCTTCTAGTTCTGCACAGGATGAGTCCGTCACTGTGCGCCCTGCTTTCCCTTTGCGAGACCCTTGGTACACTCCTAGCTTATTCTTTCCTCGAGTGTCTCATGGCGAGACTTCTCCATCCCCACACACCTGGGTTTTCTCTGGTCAAGCAGGTTTTGTTGGTTCTGCACAAGTTCCAAACCCTAGGGAGATTTTTGATCTCCAAATCAGGCGAGGACTTCGAGAAGCGGTTCCTATCTTCTTTGATTTTGTTGCTGGAAAGATTCAGGGCTGGCCCATTTGGGTGGATAATGAGCTTTCCGATAAAGAGTTTGTGGGTCGCTTGGAGCATGCCGGCGTCCTGAAGGCGGTGGCTATTTCCAGAAACCTTGAGGGTTTCAGAGATGCCAAAGGGCTTAGGCATTTGGTGCGCCGCTGGTGTCCTGTTCTGCACACCTTTTCTTTTTCTGTTAGTGAGTTGACTGTTACCTTGGAAGATGTAGTCAACAATTTTCTCCTTCCTGTGCTTGGGGATGAAAACCCCTTTGATATCAAGCTTTCCGACGAGGATCTCGAAGTGGAAGAGAAGTTATTTGCTCATTTTGGTGGGCGTACTGCTTCTTCTGGTGGGAAACCGGCCAGGATGGGCAGGTGGGTTATGACTCTTTCGCGCGAGAAGGATAAGGAAGTCAGGCGTGCTGGGTTCCTTGCATTCTGGCTTAGCAAGTTCTTGTTCAGCGAGTTCCCTGGGTATGGAATCAAGTCCACTCTTTTTCCTTTGGCGATTAAGTTGGCTCAGGGCGCTCAATATCCTCTAGCCCCTATGTTTTTGGGCCACGTTTACTCTCAATTGGATCAACTCCATGGAGATGAGGCAGAGGGTGATTCTTGTTATGTTATCACTTCTTCGCTTCACTGCGCTATTCTCCAGGTATTTATGTGGGATCGTTCTTCAGTTACATTGGCAAAATGCAGAAATTTAAAATTTGTGAAAGATCAGTTTCAAGGTTCCCCTGATGTGATAAAAGGGCTTTGTGGCAGCTCTACTGACAGCCACCCCATTATTTTTCGTTGGCTGAGTCTAAAAGGTGGCAATCTTAACTTGGTTGAGTTGTTTGATCAAGCGGGCCATTTGAATTGGCGCTCCCCTCGGGAGTTTGGCCCTGGTTTTTTTTGCGATTCTGTGTTATCTCCTTTTCTGACTTCTACAGGAAATACTTTTGATTTACGTCGTGGTGATGAGGGTAGTTTAGCCTATTTGGCTTGCATTAGTCCTTCCTGGCTTCCTGTGCTTTCCTCGACTGGTCCACGGTACACCCATTACTCGGCGCATCGAGTACTTCGGCAATTCGGTTTTGACCAGGATATTCCCCCAGTATTCAATGACATAGTTCCTTCTCTTCCTTCTTTGGATCCCTTTATGAAGCTTCAGGCTTTTTCTTATTGGTCACGGCGTAGTCCTCAGTTTGTAGTGCCTAGCTCTAAGAGAGGAGTTTTTGCCTCTAATGGCTATGCTGGTTATTGGAGGAGGGTTCAGAAGTCCTTTGCTGATTATGCTGGTTCTGAGACGATTGGGAGAGTGCCTAATCCTGACATTTCTTCTGCCCCAACATCCAACAGGCGCCTATCCCTGCCTACTGCTGGTATTGTTTCTGCTGCTGTGAGCAGCAAAACTGGTTTTGCAGAATGGCATGCTTTCAAAGAAGGCTGGGTGACTTATGCGCAGGATTTCCCAGAGAACTAGTTGGGGTGTGACCTTGTTGTTGGTGCTTCTGCTGGGGTACCAATTAAGAAAGGAGCAGTGGAAGCCATAAGTCCCAGCGCCCCCATAGGCATGAGTAAAGGGAAAGCAATCAAACAGGAGAAGTTGAAGGAAACCGCGGCTGAAGAGAGTGCAGAGGATGTTGGCCCTAAGCCAAAGAAGAAGAAGGCTGGAAAATCCCGGAAACAGTTGGTACTTGCTGAGGAGAAGGAAGTGGAGCAACCTTTGGCCATAAAGGGCCGTGTGAAGACTAAGGTAGAGTCTTCTTTTCCCCCAGCTCCTGTGAGTCCTTCAGTTCATGGTTCCTTGGGACCCTCTGGACGTACCCGTAGTAGACAACAGAGACTTGGAGACCCTGTTGAAAGAGAAAGAAGGGCAAGGCCTCTTTCCTCCTTTACTCTTTTGCAGCTTTGTTGTTTCTTCCCTTTTCTTTTTTTTTTTAAAACTAACGAGTGATTGTTTGTTTTTTTGTTTCTTTTTTTTTTTTTTTGTGCAGTCCAAGCGTAAGCTAGATCCCAGGAAGGGTAAAAGTCAATCTTCTGGCGAAGATGTGGTATGTTTTTTTTTTTTTTTTTTACCTGCGTCTTTTGCTGCTTTCTCATATTTTATTTCACCAGTGTTATTCGCCTGTGCTGTTCTTTTTGCTCATTCTCCTCCTTCTCCTTTTTTTTAGGTTGAGGTTCCTCCCCCTGTGGCTGGTGAGACTTTGGAGGAGGAGATGGCTGAAGCTGCATCTCAGAGTAAGGAGGAGGAAGTTCCCATTGGTGACATAGCTAAGGAAACCGGTCAACCAATGCAGGATGTCCAGGCTGCCCAAGATCCTGAGGCTCCCAAGCTTCCCGCGTCCCCAGGTTCTCACTTCGAACAGATTCCCAGCCTTGTCAGGACCGTGTCACCTCAGACTGGTTTAAGTACAAGGACCTTGGGAGGCGCATCATCATCCGGACAAACAGGTGAGCCTTCCTTTTCTTTTATATAGCCCTTTTACCTTTTTCTCTTTTGTATCTCTTCTTTCTCTTCTTTTTTTTTTTTTTAAGCTGTTCTTCTTTCCAGGGCAAGCCACTGCAAGATCTGCCTCTGGTGCTACTACTTCTTCGGAATCGGAGGATTCTGAAGGTGGGGTGTTGACTGTCTTTACTGCATTCTTTCTTTCTTCTTCCCTCGTCCCCACTTTTTTGTGTTTGTTTTTTTTTTTTTGTTATGGCGAAGCCCCCTGTGTCCGTGCCTTCTTTTAGCTGCTTTGCTGGGGCTTCCTCACCTTTTCTTCAACTTACTCTGTGTTCTTTCCCAGAATCTTTCAAGAAATCAGGGGAGGAAGAGGAGGAGATTTTACCCCAAGAGGCTGATACTGGTTTTTCCTCTATCACTATTTTGTTCTCCCTCTCCCTTTTTTGTTTCTTTTAGAAGCTAAGCCCCCCCCCCCCCCCCTTTTTTTTTTGCAGGGGTTGATATCAAAGACCCCAAAATCGTGACTCCTGAGGGAGGTGCAGGATCTGCTCAAGCTGCTGCTCCTTATGCTGTTCAGGAGGTTGAAGGTTCCTTTGGGACCCCGGGCGATGATGCAGCAAAGGGGAAGGCCCCAGAGGTGGTTGTTTCAGACCCTGCTTCAAGGCTCCCCACCTTTTTGGCTCGTTTTGATCTTCTGGAATTCAACAGCCTCCCTGCCAGTCATTTCTGCCGCTTCGGATCCTCCTATGGCAACTTCTTGCGGTTCTCCGTGCCTATGGAAGGTCTGCCATTGCTAGAGGGGCTGTATAAAAGTCATGGGGACTTTACCCTTGGTTTCAGAGGAGGAGTATTCTTGGGGAACATTCTGCTGGAGCTGCTATGCGCCGTGTTGATTTCTATGAGAGATTCCTCACTGGATTCTCTTTCTGAGGAGAAGCTCTTGGAATGGAGGGGAGTTGTTCAAGATCTTTTGGAGGCCAAGTTTAACTTGTCCTTTTTGTTGGAGTACCTGCGATCACTAGCCCAAGCGCTCTTCCAGAGGCAAGCTTCTGAGAGTATTGATGCTGAGATTGCTGCTGCTGAGGAAGCTCTGGCCCGCGCTCACAAGACTTTGCAAGATCTGAAAGTCAAAAGGCAGAGGGTTCTTTCTTCAGCTGTCCTTGCTCTTCCTTCGAGTGGCTCTTTGTTGACTGGCCTCCTTACTTAGCTTTTCCCTCCTTTTTTTTTTTTAACTGTTTGGATATGTGTGGACAATTTGGGATTGTATAATTTTCTATTTCTTTGGTTGAACAATGTTTCTGTTTTTTTTTTTTTTGTTGTTTAGATCTGCACTTGTGCTTTGAGACTGCTTCTATGTACTTGTGCTTTAGTGTAGCTCTGCTTCTAATCTTTTTCAAGTGGCATGTGGATCTTCTTTTCTTGTCTTCTCTCTTTTTTTTGCTGAGTCCTAGCCTGTGATTCCCACAAATTTTTTTGTTGCAGGTTCCCACTAGGTACCCATTCTTTTCCTTCCTGGTTGCGCAAGTACTGAACTGGGTACATTTGGCAACGTATTATTGTACTCTTTTTTTTTTGTCCCAGCTCATGAACTTGGCAGGTTTCTTTTATATCAAGTACTGGGCTAGGTATCTTCAGTTTATGCTTGAGATCCTAGACCATGTATTTGAGATTTGGTTGCTGCGCAGCTATCTGTGGGGTGATCCTGGGTTATGCATCAAAGGATTTCCCCAGGTATCCCCCCTCTTTTGTTGCACAAGTACTGAGCTGGGTACGTTTGGTATGTATTCTTACTTGTCCCAGCTCATGAATCTTGGCGAGTTTTTTTTTGTATCAAGTACTGGGCTAGGTACTCTCAGTTCATGCTTGAGGTCCTAGACCGTGTACTTAATTTCAACTTTTTGTAGTTATCTATGGGGTGATCCTGGGTTGTGTAAGAAGATTTCCTCAGGTATCCTCCCCTGATTTTGTCCATGTTAGGAATTTTGTGATACTTAGATTTTAATAACTGAAAAAGCAAAAGCAGAAATTTCATTGAATCTTAAAAAAAACATAAATGTCATTCAAGGAACACAGCAAATCTAACCAAGATAGTAAGGATCCTAGAATGTCCTTCTACCTCTAGTTTTTTTTTCGAACAGAACTACTCAAATAATAGTATATATGAAAGAAAGAAAGAAGAGGAACACTTAGCAGGTTGGAGCAATTTTTGCCAAAAGGATTCCAGGGTACCGAGACCTTTCCCCTCTCATGCGTAGTATTGTTTCAGCCACTTCCCATTTATGGGCTCTGTCAGGATTGTTCCATCTTTCTTCGTGAGGTAGTAGTACCCACTATCATGGGCTTCCCTGATGATGTAGGGTCCTTCCCACTTTGGGGCAAACTTGGAGGGTCCCGGTAGGTTTCTTCTCACATGTTCTGCTGTCCTTAGTACCAACTTCTCTTTAGTGAAAGTCCTCGGGCGTACTGCTTGTGCATATGCTCTTGTCATCCTTTGCTGGTACCTCTGGCTTCTTCTTTTGGCCAGCTCTCTTTCTTCCTCTACCCCTTCCAGGTCTGTTAACCTCCTTTCATCGTTTGTGTCTTCGGTGTCCTCCTGACTTTCCTCAAGTACTACTCTTGGTGTGGGAACAATTAACTCTACTGGGCTGACAGCTTCTGTCCCATAGACTAGGGAGAATGGTGAAAATCCCGTAGCTGTTTTCACAGAGCTCCTGTATGCCCAAAGTACATCTGCCAGGTGATCACTCCATTTTCCTCCATATTCTTGCTTCATTTTTTTAAGGATCTTCAAGATTACCCTATTAGTGGCCTCTGCCTGGCCATTCCCTTGTGGGTAGTATGGTGTAGACCTTCCATGCTTGATGTAGTAAGCTTCTGTTAACCCCTTCATGTCTTTATTTATGAAGGGGGTCCCGTTGTCACTGATCAACCTCCTGGGGATCCCAAACCTCGTAATGATATGGCCTCGAATGAAGTTTGCTACAGCTGCTCCAGTGGCTTTCTTCAAGGGGATGGCCTCTACCCATTTTGTAAAATATTCAGTGGCTGCCAAGATCCATATGTAACCACTGGATGGAGGATTTATAGGCCCTATGAGATCAAGCCCCCAAGTGTGGAAAGGCCATGGGGTTATCATGTCTTGTAACGTATTTGGGTGAGTGTGGATTGCATCTCCAAGGACTTGACATGCGTGGCAGGTTTTGACTACCTCTTCGGAGTCCTTTTTCATTGTTGGCCAGTAGTATCCCAGTAGTAGTAACTGTTTATAGAGCCTCCTTTTACCTGGGTGACTTCCACAATCACCAGAATGGACTTCCCTGACCACTTCCCTGGCTTCCCTTGGTCCCAGGCATCTTAAGGGATCTCCATTGTATTCCCTTTTGAATAGGATCTTGTCCTGTAAGAAATACCTGACTGCGAGCTTCTTGAGCTGGTGGGCCAGCATCCTGTCAGTTGGTAGGATCCCTTGAGCCAAGTATTCCATGAAAGGGGTCCTCCAGTCTTTTGTAACAAATACAGCATAGCTTTCTCCCCTGTCTATCGAAGGTTGGCATTCTTGGCATTTTTCCTGTATAGTTGATGCTTCTTTGCTCATGTCTGGCCAGTTGTACCCCATGCGCTGCATCCTCCTGTATAGACTGATCTTTTCTGAGGTCCCGCAGACTTGGGTATGTAGTTCTTCCAACCTCAGCTTTCCCTCTTTCTCATTGATACATCTGGATAGGATTCCTCCGGGCAGTCTTCTGTATAGTTCTCCTTCTATTAGAGTGTAGTCTCTCAGCTCCTTGACATTCCCTCCAGACCCTGTTTCTCTCATTTTTTTCTTTCACTTCGCTCCTCCAGTCCCATTGCTTGGACTCTTCGGGGGATATTTGTTGGAGGATTTTTAAGATAGAATGCTCCTGCCTTCCTATTCTGACTAGAGTGTCTTTTCCCTTGAATGGTACTTGGGATCTCAGGGTGGCAAGCGCATCTGCAAATCTGTTTTCACTTCTTTGCGTGTACTCTATGCTAAAGGTCAGAAATTCCTGCTCCAGCCTTTGTGCCCATGTCCTGTAGGCTGCCAAACTTTGTTCCCTTAATGCAAAGTCGCCTTTCACCTGGGATACCACAAGATTGGAATCTCCCAATACTCTCATGTGTTTTACCCCAATACTTAGTGCTATAGTTAGCCCGGTTAAGTACGCCTCGTACTCAGCTGCATTATTGGAGCAGGAGAAACCAAACTTGAATGATAGAGGTATGGTGTCTCCGTTTTCACAACTTAGTACAATTCCTACCCCATTTGAAGTTGCTGTAGCTGACCCATCAAACCTCCGTTTTCACAACTTAGTAGGCTTTCCTCCTTCCCTGGGAATTGTGCCAGGAGATCAGCTATGGCTTGACTTTTGACGGCCTTGGGGGTCCTTAGGCCTATGTCATATTGAGAAAGCAGGATCAGCCACTGTGCTATTCTCCCTGTTAGGAGGGGCTGATGCAGGAGTGCTTTTATGGGATGTGATTTAGTTACCAACAGGATCTGGCGGGCTGAGAAATATCTCTTCAGCCTCTGAGATGTGTAAATAACCACTAGGCAAGCCTTTTCTATCCTAGGATATCTGGTTTCGGCATCCTTGAGTGTTCTGCTCACATAGTAAACGGGTTGCTCGTTCCCACCATCATCCTCTTGGGCCAACAGGGCTCCTATTACTTGGGCATTTGATGCCAAGTATAATAGCAAGGGTCGCCCGCGTACTGGTGCCTGGAGAGTGGGCAGATGATTCATGATTTGTTGGACCCTTTGGAAGGCTTCCTGCTGTTCTGCTCCCTAGGTGAACTCAGTTCCCTTTTTTAACAGCTTGGATAAGTCTCCTGTGACCGAAGCCAGTCCTGGCACGAATCTCCTGATGTAGGAAACCCTTCCCAGGAAGCTTTTGAGCTCCCTCACTGTCGTTGGTCTTCTCATAGTAGCAATGGCTGCAGCTTTGACTGGATCTACACTTATGCCTCTGTGATGCACCAGGAACCCGAGGAACTTTCCTGCAGATACCCCAAAAGAGCATTTCATGGGGTTCATGCGTAGCTTGTATTCTCTGCATCTTTTGAAAACCCGTTCAAGTATTTGAAGGTGCCCTGTCCTAGTTTTTGATTTGACCACAATATCATCCACATAATCCTCCATTTCCTCATGCATCATGTCATGGAAGATGGCTGTCATGGTTCGCTGGTATGTGGCTCCTGCATTTTTAAGACCAAAGGGCATCACAGTATAATAAAAATTTCTGATTGGTGTCCTGAATGCTGTTTTCTCGGCATCCTTGGCAGCCATACGAATCTGGTTGTACCCACTATACCCGTCCATGAATGAGAACATGGAACTTCCTGCAGCTGAGTCCACAAGGAGGTCAATATTAGGCAGAGGGAACTCATCTTTTGGACATGCTTTATTCAAGTTGCGGAAATCTACACAGCAACGGATCTAGCTATTCTTTTTCTTCACAGGTACTATGTTAGAAAGCCATCTGGGGTGCTGGATGGGCTTGATAAAGCCAGCTGCTAGTAGCTTCTTGACCTCTTGAGTTATCTGGGCTTCTATATCAGTGTGGAAGACCCGAGCTGGTTGGATCACTGGTTTAACTCCTGGGTCCACATTGAGGGCATGGACCACTAATCCAGGATCCAGACCGGGCATCTCTGCGTATTCTTTGAGCAAAGCCAGCAGTGGCCCCCTTTCTTGTGTTGTCAACCGACTACTGATGAAAACCGGTTTCTGGGATCCCAGTTCAACTCCTAAGTTTACTTCCTGTAATTCTTCCTCAGGTTGGATTTGTGTCTCTTCGACTGGTTCCTCTTGGACTTCCTCCTGGGCCATCATACATTCTAGTGGTCCGGGACCTTCCTGCACGATGCACTCAGGTCCCGCGCACCTTCACAAACGATATATTAATCTTCCCCCGGGCTCTCGTACTACTACACACTCCCGGGATCCTGAGGCGCTGGGCTCTTTCTTTTGTCTTTTTCTCTTTAGGAGGTCCCTCAAGTCATGGGTACCTCCTCCCTCTTCTTTTTCCAAAATAGGTGTTCCTGGGGTCCCTGACATGGGACTTTCATCATCTGGTCCCAACTCATCATAAAACATTGTTTCTACAAAGTTTACTTCTCCTTGGTTGAAAGGGTTGTGGTTGGCAGGGATCCTTACAGGCCTCCCATTCAATCTCCCCTTAACGCACTAGTGGTATGTGGATGGTATGAGGCGGTGCTTATGGAGCCATGGCCGTCCCAAGAGTACATGGTAGGACACTTCTGAATTGATTACGTGAAATCTGGTTAAGGCCACTATTGGCCCCACCCTTAGGGCCAGCTGTATATAGCCTTCAGTTGATTCTGCTGATCCTCCAAATCCGGTTATCTCCATGGGAGCCCCCAGGATCCTCCTTCCAGCTAGGCCCACGGCTTCCAAGGTGCTCAGGGCTATGAGGTTGAGCGATGCCCCTGTGTCTACAAGTGCTCTTCTGATTTGGACACCATTTATGGTGGCCATTAGGTAAAGAGGTCTGTGGTGGTCTGGATGCTCAACCTCTATGTCTTCATCAGTGAAGGTTATGGCATTTGTTGTCTCCAGGAAAGCTCGGCTGGCATGTGATTCTGCCGTGAAACATTCCATTCCTGAATCTGCTGCTATAGTCATAAGGGATTCCGTGGCCACCCTTCTTGCTTCTGGTCCAAATCCTAGCTGATTGAATAATGACCTGAACTTGGGATTCTTTTGGAGGGTCCTGACTGTGTTTGGGTGGAAGGATCTTCCTGACTCTTCTGCTTCTGCCGAGTTCCCATGGATCACCACAGCTACTACCCCCCTTTCCTTTATGGTTAGGCAGGGGGTTTCTTTGTACTTCTGGCTCCTTCTGGGTGAGTTCCAGGGTTCCTTCTCTTAGTTTCCTGTGGAAAATCCTGCGGAGGGTCCAGCAATCCTTGGTGGAATGCTTAACGTAATTGTGAATCCTGCAAAACAAAGGATTTTTCCTTTCTTCTTCGGTGGGTGGCCTGGACACAGTGAATGGCCTAATCACTCCATCCCCGATCCATTTGTCCAGGACGTGGTTTAATTCTTCTACGGTACATGGGATCACTGGTGGTTCCTCGAACATTTTTTCATCAGGCCTCTTCCTTTTTTCTCCCACTGATGCTGTCATGGCTTGGGATGCTGGTGCCCTCTTCGCCCTCATAGTTTGTGCTGTCCTTCTTGTTCTCTGCAACAGGTCAGCGAACTGTGTGATACATAAGTTTTCGAGGTTGAGCCTGTAATCGAAAAGCATGTTAGAGATGCAAGTCTCCACGAGCTCTTTTTCTTCATGGTCCCCATAATAGTCTAGGGACACATCTTCAAATCTTTTGATGAACTGGACAGGATCCTCTCCAGGCCTCTGCCTCACCATCTGAAGGCTTTGGAAAGTGACCTTGTCCTCACCGGGGTAATATTTTGCACAAAATCTTTCCATCATTTCGTCCCAGGTCTTAATGGACCCAGGCCTTAGTGTAGTGTACCAAGTGTATGCTCTGTCCACCAGGGACTTAGCAAATTCTCTTAGGCACAGCTCCCGGTCTCCTGCGTAGGGGCCCATAGTGTGGACGAACCTACTCACGTGTTCTACTGCACTTCCATTCCTTCCATCAAAAGGATGGAACTTTGGTGGCTCATATCCCTTGGGGTACGGCTTGCCGAGGAGTTCCAGTGGGAATGGGGGATCCCGAGAAAATTGCTTGGGGGTCCTGGAAAGTTTTTCCCTTTCTTGGTCCAGGAAGGCACTGACATCTGCCATTGTCAGATATTGGGGGTTAGTTCCTCCTCCCACTGCTAATCCTCCCTCGGCTGGGTTCTGTCTTGGTTACCCACATGGGGGGCATTGTCTCTGACTTCTTGCGTCTTACTTTCTTTGAGCAAGTGAACTTCTTGTTGCAACTCTTTCAATATCGCGGTCATTTGAGCCATAGGGTCTAGCTCTTGCCTTGCATTCCTCTGTTCTGACACCCTCGTGCTCTGTTAGGGGCACCTCGCCCCTTTGTCTGGAGGCTACTTCATTTTCTCCCACGGGCTCAGAGGCCGTGGGTGGCATGTTTGCACCTTTACTGTTCCTTTGTCTTGGAGGCATGTTCTGCGAAGGGATTGCTTCTTCCCTTTTCTTTACCCAGTCCCCAGCGGAGTCGCCAAAATGTGAGAGTGCCTTTTTTTTTTTTGTCAGCACTGTGGCCCAAAGTTCCTGGGCCAAATAAATGTTCTTGGTGGACTGGGATTGATTCTCCGCAGCTAAAGGGGCTGTTTTAAGAATCAATTGGTGCACAAAACATACTTTTCATAACACAAATAGCTAACAAGACAGAAAGCAAGAATATTTGCATTGGACGACATTTATGCAGTAAAGGAATTAACACAAACGGGGAAAGGAAAAGAAAAATATAACATAAGAACAAGCTGGGGATCCTCTAATTAAGTGAGGTATGTTTCATTAATTTTATTAAACTATGATTACAATGCTCACTAGAACGTGATGCAAGGTTCAACTGAGCTCATAAGTTACAGACTTTGATAGCTATTCAAGCTTCAAAGACTTGCAAAGTTTGAACTTGTTGAATCCGAGCGTGTTCAATAGTGGCTGTACTGAGATACCGGAACGGTTCCTCTGTTTTTCCTTCAAGTTACAGAGTATTTTCTGCAACTTTTCTAGGATTTTAGGAAGACAAAGGTGAATGCTTAAGATGATCTGATTGTTCACCCCCCGAAAATTGAATTTTTTTTTTGTAACATGGATCCCTTCCTCCTTTTATAGCACAACTTCGGCCTCCCAGGTGAACCAGCCATTCCCCTGTTTTACCCTTTGAAGCCTGTACTGTGCCTGGTTGCTTCAGGATCGTGTCGTTTCCTCTTTCTTCATAATTCCTTTTTTGTTCCGACCACATAAAAGTCCCTCGGCTTCTTTCCATTTCCGGATTTCCCCGTTGGCTGGCCTGAGGTCCCCTTTGGCTTTTTCTTCTCAACGTCCCAGCCTTTCCCAGTTGTACTCTTCCTTGTCTTTTCTCCAAACGGTTGAATCAGGTTTCTGCGTTTTACATGCTCTGTACCTCCTCTGCGTGTCTGGGTCACAAGGTTCGCGTGGCCTTTGTCTTTTGCCTTTCTTTGATTTCTTTCTGTTGTGATCCTCCTGCGCGCCCTAGGATACCTCTGGGAGGCTCTCTGGGATTCCGGCCCAGCTTCCTCCTTTTTCATTTTGGTCTGGTTTTGCTGGCTGGGCTTCTTTCTTCTGGATCCCAATCCTCTGGTCTTTTCTTTCTCTCTTTATTTTTGTGTGAAACGGGCCCAATACCTTTTCTTTCTCTGTGGGCCTATTGGTGGGCTGTTTTAATTTCTTTTTTTGAACCTCAACAACCTTCTACTGCGCGGTATAGCTTTCTGCACAGTAAAGCTTTCTGTTGTGCAGTAGAACCTTCTGTTGTGCTGTAAAGCTTTTTGCACTTTTCTGTAACGTAAATGACTACTCTTCATTTTTTACTACAGAAATACTTTTCTACTTCCTGCACATAAACAAATCTAAAACTCAAAGAAAATACCAATCAAGCAAATGTTAGTTTACATGGGTTAACATATTCTCAAATATATACATACATATATTCGTAAATACACTTAGACTTATTCACATATACATATATAAAATATATTTTTGTAGAACATGAGAAACAATGTGTATATATATATATATATATATATATATATACTTGCGGTAGGATAATGATTAGTTTGTGTCAAAAGTAAAACACGTAATAACAAAGAAATAAGAAAGTTTCAGCAGAAAATCTTTAGCTAGTATAATAGCTAACACGGTAAATATAATAAAAATGTACTACAGCAGAATAATTAGTACAGCAAGTAATGATACCACAGTAGGACAACTGATGTAGCAAATATGATAAAAAAGTGCTACAGCAGAACAACTAAATACATTAGATATAAGGTTTAACAAGTGAAACCAAATATATTTGTAATTGAAATCAAGCATTGAATCTTCCCATAGAATAAGTAAACCAAGAAGGAACCCAAACCCCAACTTGAACAACCTTGTCATAGGCTTTTACCATCAAAGTTGTGCATTTTGGAGAATAGGCCTAAATGGCCACTGACTACTACTTTTAGGGACTTCAAAGAGCAGTTTTGCTAAGAGGGAGGGAAAAGATGGTCTATTGATGCATGCCCCTATTTCTGCCATGTTTTCTCTTCTTTTTACCACTTTTTTTCTTTCTTTCTTTCTCTCCGTTCTTTTTACTCTTAGTTACTTACTACTCTTTTGCCGTGGGTTATTCCCCCTTTGGTCTTTCCTTTTCTTGGGTCCCTCTCTCTACGTGCTTCTCTTTCTCTCTAAGTGCCTCCCTTAGGTGCCTACTACTCTATTACCATAGGTTCCCCCTTAGGTCGCTCCCCCCTTTCATCCACAGCTACCTTTTCCTTTTATAGCTAGCTGATTCAATGAGATTTCTCCCCTTTACCCCTAGGGCTTCACCAACTATTTTTGGCTTGTTGTGGACATTCCTTCAATACTGCCCACCAACCCATTGATTACCTGGCCACTACCTCTACTCAGAATACATTTGTTGCATCACTACTCATTTTGTGACAAAATTCCCTTTTGTTTGTTCTTGTTGTATGCCTCTACTTCTAGGTTCAAATGGATAAGAATTAGGCTACCTCACTACCTAGCTCTATGGCATGCATCAAATGGTCCCAATCGTCTATTACTTCTTTTGGGTAAGATACCATCCCAGCAAGGTATATTCCCAAAAGAAGTCACGGTTGGAAACCAAATATAGACCTCCTTTTCCCCCCACCACCAAACCACACCCTTTGAATCCCCTTGATCATAGACCCACCTCCCTTGTATTGGCTAGGTATAGGTTGGTAATGCTCCGGCCCTTATGTGCTTGCTCAACTATCTTCTGTTTTTGTCTTCTTTTGTTCCCACGCCATTTCTACTGTAGCAGATTTGTTTTATTTTGTTCTACTGCGTGTCTCTGTCTTATTTCTTCATGTGTTTCCTGTTGTGTTTGTCATTTCCTTTAGTTTGGCTTTTCTTTCTTTCACGCAATTCCTACTACTGACACTTCCTGCTGTTCCTTGTTTCTTTTTATCGTACTTCTTCATATTAGTTTTCACACCTATCTTTTATACAAAAGGATTTGGGCTTTTGTGGGCCAAATAATGTTAACTGGATCAAAAGGGTCTTAGGCCCAATTTGCCTTGATCTGTCAAAGCCATTCTGCTGAAGAACTGTATTCTGCTACAGATTTGCAATCTGCTGCAGATCTGCGTTTTGCTGTAGATCGCTTTCCCTTGCACTTCTTTCTTTAGACCTTTCTTGCTTTTCGGTCTTCTTGGTAGGTCTTTGGACCTTGCTTTTCTTTGGGCTTTCCTCCGTATGGGCTTTTGGGTACGAATTCAAAAAAATGGGCATCAACAGTTGTTTCTTCCTTTTACTTAGTCAATACATATATATTTTGTGGAGTTCATTTATCTTGTACACAGATTGGTTAGTATAACAGTCTAAATAGGCCGCGGTGAGCTAAGTCCAGTTCACCCAACATCAATCCAGTCTCTTTTTCGACAACCCAAGGTCCCACATCAACACTGGGCCTGGGAACTGTCAAAAAAGGGACCCACAATCACAAGCTTCAAATTTCAAGTTCCAATAATAAATAACAAAAAATTTTGGCATCATTCAGATACTCAGATGTCCCTCCAAAAGTCCTTATCAAAAGAAATTAATCCAATTCTGAAAGAATAATGGTGAAGTTGATATATATCACTATCTCTTTAGTATCAGGGCTGACCCCAGTCACTTTAGGGCCTAAGGCTACAATTAGAATAGGGTCTCTTTCATATTTATGTATTAATTAAATTAATAAATATTTAATATTTTTATGTTATAATATATTTCATTTAAAACCAATTTTTCTTACCTTCTAAGATGCAAATTGACTAATGAAATTCTTGTATTCAAGTTCTTCTAACATCTCTTTTTCAATTGATAATATAACTAATCCACTTAATCTTTCTTAAGACATTGTCGATCTTAGATATGATTTTATTAATTTTAATTTTGAAAATTTCTTTATGCAGAAGCAACTGTAACAAGTATTATCAATAAAATTCTATAAGCAATGTATGTATTTGGAAATGAATCTAATATTTTTATATAATTTAGTACATCAATTGGAGCATATTATTTTATTTATTTTTATATAAGTGTGTGTTACTCTTCACTCACAAACATGTTAATGTTTTATTTTGATTTTTTCTTTTAGTAGTACTTTTTTTTTTCTTTTAGTTGCATTTTTTTTGTTTTTTGGATTGAAGTTTTTTTTTTTCTTTTTTTTTTTTTACTTTAGTCTTAATATAATTTTTGACATCTGTACTACTATTCTACTAATTAACTCACTTCAAAACGGATCCTATAACAAAAAATAATATAAAAATGTAAGATTAAAAAAATATATCCATAAGGCCCAGAAGTAGGCCCATACAAGTCTTAATAGCTAAGTCCACCCATAAAAGATTTATAAGATGAATTAAAACAAAACCCACACATCAGATAAAAAAAGTGAAAGACAAAAACGATACCAGCTCAGGTCCTCGGTTGTGAGTATGAAAAGAAATTAGATTGGAGGAGAAGTGGAGCCACCGACAGAAGGGATTTAAGAGTAGTGACCAGTGGAGGGGAAGAATGATAGAGGCAGAGGGCAAGAGTTGAGAGAGGCAACGAGCAAGAGAGAGACAAACAGTAGGTATGGCCGTATGGATAAAATTTTGGGATTTTTAATTTGTGTATATTTGTTATTGTTTTGTGTGTAATATTTTTAGACCAGATTTGTATTTTATCTGGTTGAATTTTAGTTTGTCTAGATGTTAATGATGTTATTTTTGGGACAATTGATTTTGTTTAAACTAAAGAATTTTCTTCTTGTTCTTGGATCAAAAGGATGTAGCAAGATTTTTTGGGGTTTCTTCTTGAACCAAAAATATTTTTTTTTCCCTACAACCCCAGTTTTTCCAAAATTTTGGAGCCACCCTTCCACTTGAAAGCCTTAGAGCATCCACAGTCGGAAATGCCATCCCATCTTATTTTACCATCCAAAAAGCTACTTTACTACTTATACCATACCATTTTTCAGTACTTCCAACATCCCAACTTTTATTTTACAATCCTACACATTAAAATAATATAAATTATATAATAAAATAATATTTAAAAGTTATCTATCACTCCTCTCTCTTCATCCCTATCCCTGCCTCTCTGGGTCTCTGTCCCTCTCTCAACAACCAAACAACCCAATCATCACCACACCACCACGACCATTCCTACCACGCCACCATGCCCACCAAAACCCCACCGGAACCAAAAACCCAAATTAAGGAAAAAAAAAAACCCCACCAGATCACTGCCACATCCACCGAGCAAAACCATCATCGGTGATCTTGAGCGAAACCATCATCGGCGACATTGGCAACCCACCAATCTCCACCGAGAAACCCACCAATCTGCACCCATCCATACCCACCCCAACTGTACGATCCAACTGCCTCTCTCTCCACCAATCCCCACCACACATCCATCATAATCCCCTTCACTTTGGCACTCTTCAGCACCTGCAAACTCGAGTTCATCGCTTTCCACCTATTCACTGTGTTGTTCATCATCACGCTATCCAACGGCATCATCAAGGAGAGATCGGCTTGTGTCTCAGCTCATGTCACAGAGAAATCAACTCGAAGTTTCGGCGAGAGCTCCAATGTGGTGCGTGATGCTCAACGCCATGGAGTATCTGAGAGTGTGATAGAGAAGAGAGAGAAAGAGAGGAAAGTGTGAGAGATAGAGAAAGATGGAGAGATAGATGGGAGATGAGAGAGAAAAAAAAAAGCTGAATAAAATATTAATATTATTTTTGGCATAGTGCTATAGTGCCATCTTACGTAAGATGGCATTGTAGCACTATGCCAAAAAAATTTGCAATTTCCCACTTTTGGCCTTCTAGCTACTGGGTGTATTTTGGGCCTAAATGCCAAATGTTGCTTACATTTGACATTTCCAAGGCCGGCTGGGGATGCTCTTAGACAATAGCCTAATTGGCCTAATGGAAGGGTTGGCCTTGTTTAGTGTTTACTCAACTCAAACGAACATGAATATCAATTCCATAAATGCAAAGAGAGTAGTACTTACACTTGTCATTCAAAACAAACATAAATTTTTTTATTAATTTCCACATGATCATGACCAACTATAAGTACTCTCTCTGCATCAAAAACAAAAATGACCAAGTACAGCCTCAAAATATAGGAGTAAGTAACTGCCTTCTCAGAAGCAAATCAAGGTCAGAATCATGGCCCAAAATGATTCAGAAACTCATAAAAGGAAGCCCACTAATTATAAAAATGGCCTAAAGTGAGTTTACATTGGGTCGAAAAATTAAGTATCATTCATCAACTATCACATTTTTACAAACACACTCTCTCTGAAAGCTACAAAGCAAGCCCAATACTCATAAAATGGTCCTGGATTGAACCCAAAAAAATCAAAAACTAACACAAACCCAACCCAACCCAACCCATTTACTGTCTATAACTAACTAGTACTATATAGCATATACGTTACACGACACGCCCATCTCTCATTCCATCTCTCTCTCTCTCTCTCTCTCTCTCTCACTCTGAAATCTGAGAAAATCAACAACAAAGAAACCAAAACCCACAAAACAAGAATTTTTTTTCTAAATAACAATAAATATTAAAAATTTTAGTTAGTTGTCACGTTGCAAAAAGAATATAGAAAACTAGCATCTCGAGTGTCTAAAACTCGAGTTCTAAGATAAAAATCGAGTTTTTAAGTCTCGATTTGTAAGCGGATAGGTGTGATGAAAAAATCCACGTAGAAATCGAGTTTTAAAGACTCGAGTTCCATAAATGCCGCTATAGGGCTTAAAAACGTCACTATAGGACTTAAAAATGGAGTTATAAAAAATTTTTGCAGAAAAACGTCGCTATAGGGTTTAAAAACGTCCCTATAGGGCTTAAAAACGCCACTATAGGGCTCCTGAACCTGGTATTGAACACTTATAAAAAAATTTTAAAAAAAACGCCGCTATAAAGCTTTAAAACGTCACCATAGGGCTTAAAAACGCCACTATAGGGCGATCAAACTAAAATTTTTTTTGCATGGAACTCGAGTTTCTAAAACTTGAGATCCATGGACTGTTGCAAAGCAAGTCTCTAAGAGGCTGTTTGGTTAGCTTCTTTCCGTAACTCAATTCTCTGTTTTCATAACTCAATTCTCAAAAATGGTGGGACTCATACAAAAAGTTGGTTTGGCTACATTATTTTTTGTTTTCATAACTCTGTTTTCAGTTCTCAATTCTCACCTTTTTGAGTTATGAATTGTGGAAACTGAAAACAACTTTTGGCTATTTTCAGTTTCCAATTTTCTGTTCTCAATGGCATTTTTGTAAATAACACTATATGAGAGACCCACTGCCATACTTTTAGCCACAACTTTTGACCATCTTTTTTTTTTTTCTTCTTCTTCTTCACCTGGGTTCACGTTCCTTCCTTTTTTTGGTTCTTTGCCTGGGTTCACGTCTTCCTCTTTTTTTTTTTTTTTTTTGGGTTCACGTCTCCTTCCTTTTTTTTTTTTTTTCCTTCTTCACTTGGGTTCACGTCTTCCTTTTTTTTTTTTTTTTTTCTTGGGTTCAGGCTTATGGGTACTCTGAAAAAAAAAAAAAAAAAAAAAAAGCCACAGTGGTGACAGAAATGGGGCCCACAAATAGTGTGAAAAATATTGAGTGATGAGAAACAAGTGATGTGCCAAACGGGTATTAATTTAGAGTGATGGGTGATGAGTGATGAGTGATGAGTGATGGAAATTGAGTAAGCAAAAAAATGTGGCCAAAGAGGCTCTAAGAGTCAAGTTTTAATATGGATCTCGAGTTACTAAAACTCGAAATGCTCTCGAGTTTTAGAAACTCGAGATGCTATTTTTCTTATTTCTTCCAAACGTTGCCTACCTTACTACGTTCTTTCCCTTTACATTGTTAGTCTGCCCATTTCCCGAGGAAATGTGCAGAATGACAATGGGTAAGTGTTGAATTTGGTTAGTTAGACAACGCGTGAAACAATAAAGGAAACTAGGCATCTCGAGTTTTAGAAACTCGAGATCCTCTTTTTTTCTCACTCCACCACGTCCCGCACCAATTGGTGAGGTGGACAAGTTGTCCATTTGGATCTCGAGTCTTTAAGACTCGAGTTCCACTGTGCAAAAAAAAAAAAAATTCAACGTGAGGAACTCGAGTCTATAAGACTCGAGTTCCACTGTGCAAAAAAAAAAAAATTTCAACGTGTGGAACTCGAGTCTATAAGACTCGAGTTCCACTGTGCAAAAGAAAAAAAATTCAACGTGTGGAACTCGAGTCTTAACCCCACCAACTGGATTTATTAAGTTAAATGTAGATGCAGCTGTGTCCCAGGTCAGTACTTCCATAGCAGTTATGACTAGAAATGAGGCTGGTGGTGTTGTGAAAGCTTGGGCTAGGACACTTCCAAAGTGTGAACCAATTGTAGCAGAAGCAGCTCTCATTGTATGGGCTCTAAATCTTGCTATGGAGGAAAAATTCCAAGATATTGTGATTGAAGGAGATGCAAAGCTATGCTTTGATGCAATTAATGGGGATGTTCAGAATTGTCGCTAGAATGCAAAGATCTTGCTGGCCAATGCTGCGGAGCTCAAAGCTTATTTTGCTAATTGTTGTTTTTGTTGGGTAAAGAAAGAATGTAATGTTGTAGCTCTTGCTCTAGCTAGGCTGTTTCTCCGCTTTCTCCTGTTCTCAAGTGTAATAATTACTCCCTACAACCTGATGTGTGGGATGCTTGAGAAAGAGACATGTTGCTTGTAAATTCTATTTTTTTGGTTGATTAATGATATGGAATGTTTGCTTATCAAAAAAAAAAAAAAAGTAAACTATCTCAAGTATTATTTATATATATATCATCATCTTGTATGAGTTGGATACATAACATCATGACCATCATCATAAATTTATATATATATATATATATATATAAAAGCTGAAATATAGCATTTATTGTTGAGTCATATCATTGTCCACATCATTTTTTAGCTTTTTTTTATTTATTTTCCATTTTTTCATTCTTCTAAAAATAAAGTCTTTATTTTGCTAATTCACATTTCTACTGTTACTTTATTTCATATTCCCATCGTTTGCCACCCTCTTGAATTAATTGTTTCTTCTCATGTTCAAGTCTGGAAAGTAAACAGGTGTAACAGTTCTTCCAAGAAATCCTTAAACTCACCTATCTTCCTCCATCTCAATCCAAACACAGCTAAACAAGCTCTAAATGCATTGTACCATCACCCAATACGAATCCATCATTTAACACACAGAAAATTATGAGATGGCCCATTCCCCCAGCCCGAGGCCCTTTAAAGGAAAAACCCAGATTTTCCTTCAAAGACATTCCAAAATCCAAATTACCATATGTCAATGTAAAAAATAAAAAAAAATTAAAAAAAAAAAGCCCTGTTAGCAGAACCACTGGTAAGTGTGTGGCCGTTCATCGGTTCTGGGCTCCATCACTTAGCAGTACGCCAGAACCACTGATATGTCTCTCTCTTTGAACACCCTTTCCAAATAACAATAAATATCAAAAAATTTAATTAGTTGTCATATTTCAAAACAATGCTGAAAACTAGCATCTCGAGTGTCAAAAAGTCGAGTTCCAAGATAAAACTCGAGTTTTTAAGTCTCGATTTGTAAGAGGATGGCTCTGATGTGGAAAAAATCCACGTGGAAATCGAGTTTTAAAGACTCGAGTTCCATAAATTGCAGGAAAACGCCGCTATAGGGCTTTAAAACGTCACTATGGGGCTTAAAAACGCCACTATAGGGCTCCTTGAACCTAGTATGGGGTGAGCACATTTATAAAAAAAATTTTGCAGGAAAACGCCGCTATAGGGCTTTAAAACGTCACTATAGAACTTAAAAATTCCACTATAGGGCTCCCTAAACGGGAAAGAATTTTTCCATGGAACTCGAGTCTTAAAGACTCGAGATCTATGTGGCATTTTCAGTCCAAGTCATCCAACCAAACACTCGCAATGCGAGTCTTTGGGACTCAAGTTTTAATATGGATCTCGAGTTTCTAAAACTCGAGATGCTATTTTTCTTAAAACTTTGAAATGTTGCCTAACTTACTACATAGAACCCCCTCATCTGTCTACTCTGCAAACTCCCTCCTCTCTCTTTCTCTCTGTGTTTAACCTATGAACAAAAAGCTACGTAGCAGATTAACTGCCTAGCTTTACTGCTTTTGTTGCTTTTGTTTTGAAATAATGTGTTTTACACTGCTATACAGTTTGTGTTTTTATTTGTGGCTGTTTGCCAATTTCTTTTTTTCTTAGAAAAAAAAAAAAAAAAAAAACTTCTGGTTGTCCAATTTCTTTACATTTTTGTTTATATAGCTTTAATGTATTATTTTATTTATGGGTAGAGCTTGCATAATTGTTTTCTTTTATCTCACTAAGTTTACACCATTAGCTAAAGAGAATAAATTGGGTCAGGAGCTGGCGTAAAAGGTGTGTTTTACGCCAGTCAATCCTAACCCGCCACGTCACCAATTTTTTTTTTCTTCAGCAGAAAAGATTAAGCCTTAAGCCTCTCTTCTCTTCTCTCCTCATCAAACCCACAACCTCCATGGCCGAAGCTTTAAAGCTCAGCACAAGCCACCAACACCACTGCCATGGCCAAAACTCCATGGTTCAACTTCAACTTCAACCAATAGCTACCACCACGAGCCACCACTGGGGTGGCCCCATTTTCCCTTGCCACCCACTCCCTATGAACAACAACCACCACCACCACAAAACCCACTTAATCACCACCACCACAGTTTGGAAAACCATACAAAACCCATATCAATCACAAACCCATATGAAACCCACAAACCCATGATCCAAAATCAACCACCAACAAATGGGAAACCCACAAAACCCAGCAAGACAGCAACCCAAACCACCACCGCACACACATGCCGCCGTCCACTACACCACCATCGCACACCTACGGTTTGATCCACAAAAACCAATGGAAATGGCGTGATCAACGGCGTGACCCACCACCACCACAACAGCGTGATCCATGGTGTTGGCGTGGAGCTTTAAGAAGAATGAGGAAGAAAGAAAAAAAAAATGAAAGGGGGAGAGAATTATGGACACTGTGACTGACCTATGAAGAGGAAATAGAAAAAAGACAAGGGAGATAGGAAGTATTATTTAATTAAGTTAGGAGAGAAGGAATAAAATAGTATTTTTTTTTGCTTTAGATTCTTGCTGTAGTTTAAGTAGGTGACGTGGTGGGTCAGGATTGGCTGGCATAAAACACACCTTTTACGCCAGCTCCTGACCCAATTTATTCTCTTAGCTAAAGTGTGAATATTTTCCTAAAAAAAAAAAAAAGCTAAAGTGTGAATAATCTATGGAAAAAAAAAATTCCAAAATCTATGCATAATTTAAAAGAAAAAATATTCAAGATTTGCAAATTTTAATTCAATCATTTATGATTTATCTCAAATTCTGAAATTCTAAAATGTTAAACTGCCTAAAGGATCAAAAATGTGATTCTAAGAAAATAGATATTATTTCCTTAAAACTTATCCTAAATTTTGACAATATGGACAATTTTGAGTGAATGAATTATGAATATAGATTTTTTTTTTTTTTTTTTACTTAAGAATTATATTATATTTAGCTTGCCCCCTAGGAAAAATTCTTGGCTTCACCACTGATATGGAGTAAAACTTTATTACTATGATGGAGTCTCTTTCACTAGAGAAGGTGAAAAGTAAGGCTGGTAGGAATATTTTTTGTTTATTGTTTCCTAAATTTTAATTCTAATATGTCTTGAATATTTAATTTTGGGTCTTAGTCTTGCTGATAATACAATTCAGTAGTAAAGATTCACGTTGAGATCTTAAATCCAAGAGAACATCCCCAAAGGTTGTTTAGGAGGATACTGTTATCTGTTAGAAAAATGCTTCAAAACTACTTCCTTTTTTTTGAAGTAATTGATTTGATTGAATGTCTAAAATAACTTGATTGGAAAATACAAATGCACACATTTAGGATTCTTTTTCTTAGAATGCATAGCTACAATTATACAATTGTAGCAATTGAATATTTCATGTCAAAGGGAATGATGAAGTTTGATTATTATGGTAATCTCCATAAAATGCTTATTAGCTTGTATGTCCAGATGTTCATTCCGTGTGTGAATGAGCATTGTGATCACTATTTATAGAGATTGTTCTTTTTTGGTCAATCCATGGTTTATTGCTTAAGTTCATTTTGCTTGATCGCATTGTGCTTGCTCCAAATCCATTACAAGTTTTCTGAATACAATGATCACATTGTGTTGTTGTGTTTCAGGAGATACTTGTTGTTGTGTTTCAGGAGATACTTGTTGTTATGGTTCAAGAGCTTCATAGATTCTAGAGTTAGGTGTGAGTGAGTTTTGTTCAACTGTTCCCAACTCATGCGTTAAGTTTAGAGTTTGTTGTAAGATTTTGTCACAGAATAGCCAAAGGGGGAGATTGTAAGGTTGAATTTAATCAACCATCTTGTTGGCTTTATTCCATGCCAAATTTGTTTGTAATTCAGCATTTAGAAACCCTGTATTTAGGTGGGAATCATGTAAGGGTAGTGTGTGAGATAGTGTGAAGAAATGCTCGAGACTATGTTGTGAAGCAGGGACTCGCGACTGGATCTTGCGGGTGACTCGCGACTGGCAAGCCGCTAGAAGATGCACACGAGTGAAGTATGTAGAGAAGCTGAACTGTCATGCCAACTGTAGCACTATAGGACAAAAAGTCCAGATTGGCCATTCAGTTATCTCGCAGCTTGAACTCGCGACTCAGTCAAGTCGCGAGGCCAAGTCGCTAGCCAGCTCTGTTTTGAAAAAATGACTCTTCGCATTCCAAACACACACCAATATATATCGACTCTTATACCCATGAAATGTAGAGAGCTTCCAGAGAAAATTTTTAGAGAGAAACCCTAGAAAAAAACAAGATTGACTCATCCACAATCTTCATCCTTGTTTCTCCAAATTCTTCTACTCTCACCCTCTCCATTGTTACATCCTTAAGAGGTACATTAGTCAAAACCTTTTCTCACCATACCCATATCTATGAGAAAGCTTTTTGGTGCTTGGGAAACAGTTAGGAATGGACCAATTGATATTGATTGATGCTATGGGCTATAGCGAAATCTGGTAAGCTAGAAAAGACAAAGGTTCGGCGTAACGTCGTTAGAGCAAGAAGCTTGGAGGGCTTAGATTAGGTACACTGGGTAGATTATGCACACTTGGTAGATTAGGCTTGGAGAGTTTACTGCTGTTCATGTATCCCAACTACATTTTCTAGTAGATTATTGACCGCTTGGAGGGTGGCGGAGAGGTTTTACACCGAGGGTTTCGGTTTCCTCTTCAATAACACATCGTTGTGTTGTCCTTGTGTTTACATCTCTCTTCCCTTAATCTTTTCCATTTAATTTCTGCTATGGATGTGATTTTAATTGGTTTAGATTGTTTATCAATTCTGTTATTAGCTTATGTTTATTTTCCACACATATATTGTTTGACATAAAGCTTGAATTGGTAATTTGTAAATTGGGGGTCTAAACGTTCATAGTATTTTATACGCTATTTGAACTTTCACTAATCATTGCCATAAAAATACCATGTGAAATTTGCAATGTGTTTTCATCATAAAGATAAATTGAATAAAATTAATGGACATTTAACATCCATTGGGTCAACATCCATAGGGGACTAACATTGGGGGTCAACAAATTCTTTGCTCAGAGGAGTCCCCAAAACCTTTGGTGCTTTCCTTTGGTATTTGACCACTTGGGGTCCATGCATGTTTTCCTGTTGCAACCGTGCCTTCAAACATGATTTCCATGGAAGCAGCACTTGGCAAACCTTTTTTACGAAACGGTTTTGCTTTGGGACATTCCTACATATTTACAAACAATAGTTACAGTACCATTTCTTAATTGTAGAAAATTGAGGTTGTCAACATTCTCAAAAGTAAGCTAACCTTAAGCTTTCTTTCCCACCATTCATCACTTGCATCAATCTTCTCAGTGTCAGGATTATAACCAAATCCAGTCTCATGCTCAAAAAGCTGCTTCCATACCTTCCATTGGCTTCTCAAATGATCCCATTTGTTTTTAACTTGCAAGTGAATCACCGCTTTGTTCATTTCATTCAACTACTTTATCACTTCATCATACCTTTCCTTTTTCAAAGATCCTCCACTCTTATTGCTTGCTAAGACTTAAGCAGCACACAAATCACAAAAGGCTTTTAGGTCTATTGGATCTTTCCACTCTATTCGCTCATCTTTTCGTTTAGCATCCTTTGATTTCCCCTTAACCATTTTGGCTACAAATAAATTCTATACTCATAAGGATCCTTTTGTATAGTTCATATGCTTAAAAATTACTGGTATAAAACATAAACACTTTCCAAGCCATGTTCCATTAACCCTTCCTAATTAGACCACCATCATTTAAATAACATGAGTCCAAGTAACACCCCATTATTGCACACTCATAAGCATCTTTTCATTATTGCATATTCATTTAAATAACAGCCCAAGTAACATTGTGTACATAAGTCTCTCAAGGAAAAATAAACATTGTGTACATAAAGACATGCAACAAATAAGAGTAACAATTTTTTAAAGCTATAATTGTGTACTTGTTAAGATCATCATGAAAGAGTTACCTACTATGGAGCTGTTCCTACATATGTGTGAAATTGTTTTTGGATGTGGTGAGGACTGTGTAGCTATTTCTACAGAGGTAGAGGAGCTGTTTCTATAGTTGTTTCTCTAAATCCAACTACCCAATTCTCTATTTGCAAAAAGCCCCTTCCTAGCTATTATATAGTGGAGAATCTAATGCCCCTGTTATGACTGATGATTAAGCCTCAAGCAAATTGTGAATGAAACATACTTCAAATTATAAATTTTTTTTTCCCAAACCACTACTCAGCATCATGCATATTGTGTAGCTATTCTAATAATGCAGGATCATGCATTTGTGCAAAGTTTGTTCATACAAATAATTCTTTCGTTACTTGTGTGAATGGCTTAGCTAATCCCTTTCACATATCAATTGTATGAAATTGTTGATAAGTAATTACATGTTACATATTATCAGACAAACAGGATAGAAAATCAACACGAACAACAAGTTGGTGTGGGGGCTACCATGTATCACATTGGGGTTAAAGGAAGATAAGGTTGAGGTCATTGCCGATAATAGATTGCTCATAGAGGCATTCATCAAACAGTTAATTGCATTTCAATTAGAGCCACTTGAACTATAAAAAACATAAAATCTTTGAAAATATCTTTACAAAACTAAATCAACTCAGTTTATCAAACCTCACAAATAACTCAAAAAATTGAAACCCATAACAACATTGCTATGCACAATTTATCGGTGGATACATGCCCACATAAAAAATCTGAATGAAACCCACACAATCCAAATACAAACAAAGACAAAAAGATGTCAAAAGAGTTTTATAATGAACTTATGGTAAAGATGTAAATAATTTAAAGAGCTACCTTTCTTCCAAATGTCAAAAGAGTTTTATAATGAACTTATGTTCTACCAGATGTCAAAATGAGTTTTATAAAAAACTACTATTCTTTAGGCAGGATTGGATCTTTCTGCAAATGGTGCTTCAAGAGAAACTTGAAGACCATGCTATATAATTTCATAGAGACAATGTAGAAACCAAAATGCAAGTGGCGCCATATCCCTAACATATCACAGTAAAATAGGATAGGTATAAAAAAAAAAACATGTAAATCTCATTAATGAATCAGTAATAAGAGTTTGAAAGCACTTCTATCTCATTATGGAACCTGAAAGTACATAGGTATCAAGTGAATACAAAAAAGGAAACAAATTAATTGGGAACTCATTCAAGAATAAAGCACCACCCTAAAAAATAGTAGGAATCAAACTCTGCTTGGATACAGGACCATTGAGAGACACTCAGAAGAAATTCATTTTAATATGAGGTTGGCCAGCTTCAAATATCTCAAACCTCCATTGAAACGTATTCAAAAGCAACTCTAATTTTAGTCATTTTCCTTGCTCTAAATTTCCCTCAATAACCATTTCAATATCTAAATGAACTTAGCAATTTCTAGGAGCCTTGTTGTCCACCATCCACTCTTGCAAATCTTTCAACCCTTTCCTTGATAGCTCTTTGCAGTCTAGTTCTTTATGTTTCACTACAGGCTGTCTGACACAAGCTTGCACCTCTTCTTTAGTCAACTATAATAAGCAGCCAAAAAACCCACAAAGTAGTTAGCTCTGTTGAAACTTTAGCCCAAAAAATAATGTCAACTGTGTATTGCTTTATCATGTCTTAATGCATTGAATTTATCAAAACTATGTGATACAACATGATCAGAATTCAAGAGTTGCCTCAAGTCACTATATGATGCCAAAAGACTGCATCATATGAGATTGCAGATGGTTGTGCTTGGTAGTATTGCAAGTTAGGGATTGACCATTATGATTATAACTAAAGTCCATTCACCTTTTTCCCAATTCAAGAAATGAATTGCAACTACATCTTCAATTAGAATTGCTTAATATTTCAGTGAGATTCATCAAGTACATGCTGCATTACTACAATTTTTCATTGACATAACATTTTATGGTTGGCTCCTTAAAAAGGAAGCAAAACCTTTTCTTAGAAGTTGAAAAGGGTCAGCACTATTTGCCATTGAGCAAAAACAGAGGAAAAAAAAAGAGTTGGAATTAGGAAAGTACTAACTGCATATGCTGCTTATGATCTATTTCCGGTGTTTAAGATCATTAAGCTCCACCACAGGCGATTTATCTGTACAGAAACAAAAGAAGAAAAATCAAATGAGAATAAAACTGAGGCCTAATGTTCTCCAATACCCAGCTCAAATTAGTGAATAATTCTAAATTGTTTCAATTAGCCAAGGAAAGTAGGGAAAGAAATAACATAGAACACAAAAATTATTGGCTTAACTGTTAGGGAAACCAAATAGAGAATTTTTTTGTTATAAAAGGATTTACAATAGAAATTAACATTCCTTTCAGAAAAGGAAACCAAGAGACTGCAGAAGAAACTATGGAGGAGTTTCACAAGCCAAAGAAAACAGATATATATAAAGAAAACAAATTGAACAACATCAACATGCAAAGCTATCATTTATTGAGAGAAACTCTTTCATTTCAAAAACCAATGAGCACCAAAATCTCTTAATCTTCTGCCTTAATCGCTTTAACTGATCACTAAATTGAGACTGCAAACTGTTGTTTTGGACGGAGGCGAACAGTTTTATATATTGATTCAACGACAGCATGTATTAAGAGAGAGAGAGAGAGAGAAAAAAAAAACTTTGCTAAAGACAATGTGCATCATGAGAGAGAACTTCAAAGCCAGTAGTGTTGTTATCTGTACAGTACCTGGGGTTTATTGTAGGAGTTATTATTTACTACTATTATTTATTAGAGTTTGGTTAGGGTTAATGTAAGTGATTAAAATGGGCTTGGTATCAACTTTAGTGTTGGACAAAACCTTTTGTTTATTTTAAATGTCAGCCCATACTGTTCTGCAAAATCACTCTATTAAAGCGCCACTTGACAGAACCTCAAGCCCTCTCGCATGAGGTTTCTGCTTTTATATATATATTGATTTATCATCTTTCCTTAATCTCAAAGCTCAACAAAATCCGGAAACAGATGGTAGCTTTGCTCATATATGAAGCGTCCACAAGAGGAAAAACACAAGATGCTACAGTAGATATTGATATCGGTGCAAATGAATTTACCTCCATATGAACGAACTCTATGTTGAAACATTAAACAGTGCCCAAGGCAATTCATCGGTTTCAGTCCAAACTCTTGTTTTTCTATCTGTACAAGAAACACAATATCATCATATCAAAGAGCATGGTATATGGTTAACTATAATATTTTTTCTCTAGCAAGCAATATTTAATAATGTTAAAAGGTGCAAGAAATTTGTAAATATAATCCCCCTTTCTTGCAAAACAGCAACTTGCATACTCAAATAAATACATTATATTCTATTTTCCTAATCACTTTAAGATCATTCAACATTCTTCTTTCTTCCATGTCATCACATTCCCACATTTTTTGTGCAGTACAATACGTGTGGTGGGTCATGAACCATGATCTCACCCTCTACCTTGCTCTTATAAGGGGAGGAGGTGTCATTTAAGCTAGAGCTCATTGGCTATCACATATACCCACTTTCCTAAATGATACATAGTTGAGACAAGATTTGGTCATCATAATGTTAATCAACAAGACAAGTGTAGGTGCCCAGACTACTGGGCAGATAGTGTGTGTTGTGGGGGGAAGGGGGGGACCAAAATTTCTTTTCACTAAACCCATTTGAAAAACACATGCAAATTACAGAATTCCTTCCTTATTAATCTTTTTTTTTCTTTTTGCCCCGCTAGTCTTTGCTTCCCTATTCCTGATAATCGCTAATAAGGAGAGAGATGAAGATTTGTTTTTGTCAAACAACAAACAAACAAACCTCACCTCAATTAAAAACATATTCTCCTTGTAATTTGCAGCATGACCAGATGTTTCCCAAAGTTGCATATTGTACATATTTGGTGACACAACCTGCCAAAATCAAGTGAATTACATACACATTTATAATTGTCAAATATCATGAAAATAATCCTTCAATATGAACCAACCTCTTGGTAACCTCTCTCCCTATATTGACTTTTTATAAAGTCCACCAATTTGTTGTATATTCGTGTCCCATGCGGAAGGAAGAACCAACTTCCTGGGCTGAAATTCACAAAAGACCATAATGAGCAATCATGATCACAACAACCAAACCAAGGATATCAATCCGTACTGTACCTGAGTGGGTGACAAAAGAAAAGGTCTTGCTTTGTACCCAACAATCTATGGTCATATTTCTTTGCTTCTTCCAGATTATGCAAGTGTTCCCGCACAAAAGATTAATGTTCAGTAAAAGAGTTGCATATTGATATAGATAAACACCACTTCCACCATCTTGATACAGGACTTCCCTCTATACATTAATTCCTCTACCACAGCTTGAGTTATTGACCATGACAGTTTAGATTTTTTTTTTTTTTGATAAGTAACAGTGTAGAAACGTAAAATAAATTTAGACATGGAATAGTTGTTTTTTTAATGAAAGATGGAATTTTCCACATTTAATGCACTATTCTCTCACACATTCTATGCAAAATGAGGTGCATCGCCTGATGCCATTGCATTTTGTTTAGTTTCATCAGGTCTCAGTCCATAGGTCAATAATATACCCCATAAATTACTGACAATATAGCTAACCACTCAGATTAATTGAATTTCATTCTCTGTTCGTTTTCCACAAATGGTTTCTTCAAATTTCCCACGAATGCAAAATTGCAAATTTTTGTTGGTTTCAGTAAGACACTCACTTATTCATATATCCAAGATGGTTTAACAAAGTCATTCCTACCTAATCATGTCTCTAATCATATTGAAGTTTCAAACATAAGTACAATGTAAAAGATGCGATGAACTAATGCAGTGATGTCTAAAAGGAACTTTTAATCCTTGGCACATGCAAAGGTACATCTGCTTTTTTGGATAAAATTTGGGGCCCACCAATTTTAATAGTAATATTATAACACAAAACGGTATACAAAAAGCCTCAACACTAAAGTGACAATATCAATGGATACAAAATGTTGGACAATCAAAATTTGAACATCACTACTAGAATACCTTCAAATTGAAACAAGAATGTCTTAGATATTTAACCCAATCAAACATATCATACAATCCCAAATTGAAGAAAATGTAAAGACAACTATACACTCAGCAGCCTAGACAAAGCAGCTTATATCATAGGCAAATGCTCAAAATAAACCACATTTACGAAGAGGCCTTAAAAGAATCCACCTTCAGGCGTTTTTGATCAGGATAAGAAATTCCATAGACCCTCTGTAAACTCTCGCGGTCTTTATTCCCCCTCCAGTAAGCTGATGAAGCCTGGAATTCCGGTATATTAGAAAAATATTGCATGCATGTATCTACAAGCATAGCACTAACACATAATGAATCATATCACCTTCAAGCAAGCCAATGCTTTGACAAAGGATGTGTTTGGTATATGTGGTCCACGACACAAATCAACCAAGGGGCCACATCTATATACCGTTATTGTCTTGTCTGCAGGCAAATCTTTGATGATTTCAATCTGATTAAATTAATGGAAGAAAAAACAATCCATGTCAGCATTCTAATGTAATTTTCTTTTCTAATAAGTAGCAATGGTAATATAACATCTTTTGACTAGTATTTCAATTTAGTCTTAAATTGTTCGGAAGATATGGTTATTCCCAAAGTTTACCAGAAAAAATTTTGGCTTTGATTTTGGTATCCAAAACACCACTTTTTTCTAAGATGGTTGGCCTTCACCTCATAATTTCTAATATTTTGCACCACTACTTCTTTAAAAGGTTTCTGTGATTAGATCATAAGGTTCAGTCCATGCTTAAGAAACCCAACACATTGCAACTTTGGGAAACTTCATTGTATGCTAAATTTAGCTATTATGTCCATCACACTCCTTGAATCAGGTGAAAAGCAATGGGAGGCATGAAAAACTGTGCCACCACCATTATTTAAATTACATTTATAATAGTAATCAGCATCAAAAGCATTTCCAACATAGGACTAAAAGGTGTGGGCTGTGCATGTGCAGCATCCAACAGTTCTGGAGTGGAGGGACTCAAGCTTAGTCAAGGTCAATCATTTGCCTCCCTCTCGACTATATGATAATTTTTAGCCATTTACCTTTAACAAATTTCTTCACTTATATTGTAGATATATCAAGAATAAAATAGAGAAAAGTATTTCTGTTCATCGAGAGCAGGAGCAACAGTTCCATAAATGTTAACAACAGACACAAAAATAAAAAGTATATAAATGGAGTATACATCATATTTTGGACAAAAAAATCAAAAATACCGTAACAGCCTTCATTGCCCCTGATTCAATTTTCTTGAAGTGATCATCATTCAAGCCCAAATCACCATAAAATGCATCATAATAGAAACCCTGTCATAGCATTGCACTAATTCATAAGAAAACTTAAATTGCAACTAGTTGTAACATAGTTACACAAAGAAACAAGATATATAAAACATTTACAATTCCACATGATTATAAAAACAAAAACGAGCAGTAAAAGACCTTCAAAGGGTTTTTTTTTTTTATGTACAGAAACAGTTATTACATGTTTGTCACTCAACAAGTACCTCATGCTGTAACTCTTATTCAGTTGTCACATGTAGCCATCTAAAGTCATTTTTTAATTTGTTCCAAGACTCATAATTACATTAGTTGATCAATATTGCTGATTTTTAATAAGTTCATTGTAATTGAGACACGAAAAAGGTTAACAAAAGGAGAAAATGGTTAACTAATTAGATGAGGTGGGATTGGAGAAATCTTTAGTTTCATAATGCATTTCCATCAGAGTTTGATGAACAATATTTGCACAACTTCCATTATATTTTAGATTCAGATGCAGAGTCAAATAACAGGCTAACCTTCAGAAGGAAGACATATTGTGACAATGACATGCTGCAATGCCAAAACTGGTGATGATAGAGGAGCCAACAGAGCAACATCAAACCTGCAATAATGTGAAAGGGGAAAAAAAGAAAAGAAGAATGAAAGGCACATGAGGAGACATGCAAGAGAGGGCAAAAAAATCACTAGGTGACAAGACAGTGGCAACTTGATAAATACCATAAACGATAGGGCAAGATTAGAGCCCTTAGTGCAAGTGTGGCATCTGAACAAGCAACAACAACAAAGCAGACAGTTAACCTGAAAAAAAGAAAAAGAAAAAAAAAGGTTCATGTCATATGTTCATTGTATTATTGATCTTGTAAGAGTACTAATGGGCATTCAGCTGGTATACTCCATTTTCCCATTGTACTCGGTAAAATTTCATATTAATTCAATTCAATTCACTTAAAATAAAATAAAGTAATTTTTTTTTATTAAATTCAAAATAAATAAAAAAATCAGAAAAGATATTAGTTATTTCCTCTCACCTGGAACCATCATATTTAACAAGAAAAGCAGTGACAGCCATGTATCTCCAATCATCTTCATATTTATCTCCAACGCAAGGTTTTCTGTCCATCTTCCCCTTCCCTTGAAAATGTGATATTGCATCAACTTTTGTACTAGAAACATTTTCTGCTGCACCTTGCAATATTTTTCAGCGTCTTATGGAAACAAACCTTTATATGACTGGCATTTGTCATGGGAAAATCAGTGATCCCCGAAGGACACATAAAGGACTACAAAAAAGCACAGAAAACTTTATCAGATGACCTCCAATATCATACTTATTAGACGAAAGAAAAGTTTGAGTCATGATGGTCTAGATGAACACTATACACATACTTTACCATGCTATTGTATTTTTAAAATACAATAGCCATACTTTACATGTATTATCAAATTAAACAATGATGATGGAAGCAGAAACCTACATGATATTTATTTCCAAAATGTTCCAACTTTAGTCTGTAGAGCCATTGCTACAAGTCAGCTAAGTAGAAAACTCTAACAATCAATTAATACTTAAGATCAGGCTCAAACATGAAACAGCTATACTCATATAGAAGTTTGAAATATTATAAGTCCAATAACACTACAGAACCACACTCCTAAAACTTAGGTTCCATGAATTGGTGGTGGATCATCAGTTGCAGTCCCTAGCTATAGAGTACTATCATTGTCATCTTAAGAAGATTAGGTTACTCATTATCTAATACAATAAAAATCCTTGAGGAAATTGATGCCTCCCTCTTCAGATGTGAAAATCCTTCATAAGCCACCCAAATAAGTCATCTCACTCTGGAAGTAATTTTTTTTGAAGGTATACATTAAAATTGGAAAATTATGAATCGAGGGAAACAAGGAATTGGAGGTCCTGCTTTTCAACAGAGAAGTAGTATTACTAAAGAAGTCTTAGTTGCAATCATGGTTCTCAATAAGCATCTGAAGAGGCATACTTAACATGCTATTATTTTCCATGAAAGAAACATAGACAGCTCTTGCAATTACCCTTATGCATGAAATTCTGTGGAAAGGAAATATTGAAGGAACAACACAAGTTTAAAGGTGGAGATGGAGAACTGGAGATATTTCAAAATGGAAGTGTGGTCCGGCAAAGATTGCTTTCAAGCTTTGAGTCTCAGATCACTTCAGTAAGATAGTATACAGTTCAGTTCTCAATCTAAGAAAGTTTTATCCAACCTTTTGCACGTCTTTTTTGAAAAGGAAAACAGAGCATAATGGTTCATACTTACCTTCAAACCAAGAACACCAGCATTTAGGAAAGCCTCATGAGCGCTTGCATTGAATGCATTTTCCGGAACTAAACCTCCCCAGAAACCTGTTGGTAGTATAGTTAAAAACACTAGTCCTAGAATTATCAGTAGACTAAGGTACAGGTTCGAGAGCATACCAACATCAACATAAATTCTCTCCTTTGCAGCTTTAATCTGTTAAGCAGAAGCATAAAAGTCAGAAAGAAAAAGCAGTGGTTAGTTGACCTTATCAGCAGCTAATTGTGATACATCAAAATCAAAGGCTGATACATCAAAATCAACTATATTAAATGTCAAACAAGACTTGATTAGATCAGTTTCTAATCCTTTTCACATCTTGAAGATTTACAAATGAAGTAGATGGGTATTTACATACAAAAAAAAAAAAAAAATGTAGATGAGTAGGTAAAAAGGGTCCACTGATTATATATATAGTATTTACAACTTGAAACGCATAACAAATCAATAAGGATATACTCCCCCCCACCCCGTTAGTAAGCCTTGCTCCAAAATTGTTTTCTTTTAACATAATTTGCCTTTCTCTTTATTCTCTTCTCGAAGCAGAGGTAAAGGCAGGAAAACACCCCACAAAAAAAAAGCACGTAAGTTACAGTACATGCTACATAAAACAACAATTAAGCCTTAGTCCCAAATTTTTTTGATACAATGATGCTACATGCAACACGCTTCAGTTAATAAAATGTCTAGTAAACTTTACTAGATACTGTGTATCCGATCATTTAACATCAAACCCTGCACATAATCCTCAATTAAATCATTTTAGCTCTTCAAAGTTCTCATACCAAGAAAGACTTCAAATAATTCTTCTAAATGTTCTATTCCACAGTATTAATACCAAAGAAAATCAAACCAGAGCACGTAAAAAATAATATTAAGCAACAACACTAAAGCAAAACAAGAAACAACAGTAAACTTGCAACTGTAATACACTTCCAAGAATAGAACAGATAAAAAAAGTTATAATTTAGCTCACATCACTGCAAATGAAAACCACATTTGGAGAAAGCCCCTTGCTTAGCAAACTTACATGTCCTTTAAATTTGTGTGCTCGGAGGAAATCTAGTAATGGTACCAACGAATCTTTGTTATGGAACATACTTGAAGAAAGGTGACGATTGAGGAACTGAACGCCATTGCCAATGGATGAAGACCTATTGGGGCGAGGAAAATTTGCATTGAATGGCTCAAAATCGAGCTCGAGGACATATCGGTCATTAGACCTAAAAAATGATAAATACCAAAAACAGTATGTTATAAGTACACATTCATAGGGTTATAATAAGCAAAGATAAATATAATCTATCATCTTTGTAAAATTTAAATTTCTAAAGCATGAAAATTGCTTACGGCCCATCTACGAGTGTTTCTTTGAAGTGAAGATATTCAGAAACATCCAGTTGCTCCACACTGAGTTCATAGACATTGACACGAACATATTCCCAAACACCAGGTCTTGGGCGAATTGCTATAGCCACAAATGGTGGCAGAATTATGGCTTCCTGTCACCAAAATCAACTACAATGTTACAATTTCATTCCCAAGAATACAAAGTTCTGTATACCTTTCACTATTATTATTATTTTTTTTTTAAATTTATGAATAAGAAAGTATTAAGGAAAAACAGGGGACGGCTCCAAAACATCTCCAACTTCAGGATCTACCACCCAAGAAGGAAAAGAGATGGACATAGGCCCCCTTCTCAATTACAGAGGGCAGCGCACCCGTCCACATTGTGAGGCAAAAAGTTACAATTCGAGGAACAAAAATGAAATCTAGAGCTTGTGGAACACTACAAGTTTGATGGCTTAACTTACAATTAGTCTTGTGACACAAAATTTTACAACATTGTACACAATCAGCTTACAAGTTTGATTTTTTTTTGGCTTAGCTTAATTGCTAAAATCTTCTCCTCTTTTTTTTTTTTTTTTGGTCTCACCCTCAAGCAAATACGCTGGCAGCTAACATGTCTTGTAACACAACCAAAAAACAAAAAAAAAAAAAAAAAAAAAATTTACACAACAGTTGAGTTGGCATATTGTGATTGATGGTAATGTGCGAAGTGGGTCCTCGTGAAAACTATGTTGTGCTAATGGCAACATAAATTGTGAAATTTATTGTGCCTCTAGCATTGCTCGCTCGCCTTTGTAATCTTTAATTTTCACTTCACTTTTTTAATACCCAAAATAAATAAAAAATCAATCCCCAAATCAAAAGACTTTAGTTTATAAAGTGCCAAAAAAAAAAAAAAATTCAGCAATTAAAGTAGAGTGTACACAAACTATTTGACACAATGTACAAAAGCATTTGCTTGCTAAAATGATACAATCTATAATAGCATGCATATATATATGCGCATGCACCATGCCAATCAAGAGAATTTGGAAGACCATAAAAAAATGTTAGCATAGCCTAATTCGAACATGAAACTTCACAACAACAATAATTTGATGATTGAGAGGAATAACAAGAAGAACAAGGTGCTTAGTTAAATGCCGTTGATAAATGATCAATCACCTTAAATGTTGTTCGCCCAATTAATTGAAATACTACTGCATCCTCATGTACCAAATGATGAGCAACAGCAAACCCTTTCCATCCACCACTCAGTCCTCTTTTACGGGCTAGATATATTGTTGGATACTCATCACCATCCTCATCTATCAAAGTCATAACATCATCACGACTTGGAAGGTTCAGCTTGCAGAAATCGACTGGAAGACCCTGTAATCAAATTTTACCGGAATCATTATGACTGTTACTCCAAATTACAGGTATAGTATGGATCAAGGATGACATATTTATCATTATATATACAGTTCCAAGTCTTCTACGTTCTCAGAACAGATGGTAACTAGTCCATCTTCATTACTGAAACAGGCAGGTGCCCCCAATCCAAGTGAGGGTAATCTGCCACATTATTCAAATCTAACGCAACCATATGTCAACTTTCACCCTCTAGTCCCTATTTGGTGGATTTCTACTCTGGCAGAACTATTTATACAATTAAATTTTGCTTTGGACAAGAAAATGCATTCAGTTTTTAAGTTATTCATGGATCAGGTATGTGATTTTACTTACAGGCTAAATCACATAACTTAGTGCTTTCTAAGCCACTGTAAATTAATACAGAACAACAACCAAGCCTTTAGTTCCAAAATTTTGGAGAACTATAATCCTCAACAGAATAATCATGGTAGCCACATATATTCTTTTCCACCACTCTATTTTATCCGAAGCCATACACGTAAGACATGTTATTTTTACTACTACTACTAATGTTATTTATATACTAGTAACCCCCATCAATACATATCAGAGAAAAAGAAAATCCTGAGTTCCAACATCTTAGTTAGATAACACACTAATGTACTTTGAGAAGTTGTTAAATAAGTTAAGCAGAAAAACCAATTCTCTTACCAGCCAAAATCCACCAGCGACATGGGATGGCTGCATTGACCTTGTCAATATTGGATAACCAGGTGGTAGACCCGATACTAATTTTTCCGCTTTCTCATCAGCTTCTGCTATGGCTTCAGGCGAGGCAAGTACCAGGTTTGACAAATTCCTTTGCCTAGTACCTAAAATCCTACACATCCCCCATTAAAAAAAATTTATATGAAATAGATCTTCTATTTGCTAACACATTAACATTTGAATCAAAAATACCTTCTGGGTATTGCCACGCGGTACACAGCAACCTGTCAGCAATAATAACATAATGTTGTAACATAAAATCTTGACATAAATGAAAGGCCAAAATATATTGTTGGTCCTAAACTTTAGAACATGAGCAGTTTTAGTCCCTGAAGATTAAAGCGATCACTTTAAGGAATAAAATGGTTCATTAGGGACTAACAAGAAGTAACAAAACAAATCCATCTAACTTAAATCTTACACTAACAAGAAAAACTAAAGCACTAACAAGGGAAATTATCAAACACAAACACTTGGGCTAAACCCAGATGGAATAAATATTTAAAAAGCTCAAATTTTTATAAGAAATACATACCTTCAAACTTGAAAAAATCTGAAGCCGAGTGAGGGGATCGTCTGAAGCTGATTGTGAGGAAAGAGGAGAGCGTTTGAGGGTGACAGCGAGGGTGATTTTTGTTGCACGCCGAGGGGTTGAGGATGACTGATTTCGGTGTTTGATTGAGAGTGTTTGAACTTTGAGAGAGTGTTTGAGAGACTGATTTCGGTGAGGGTGATTTTTGAACTTTGAGAGAGTGTTGAACGAAATTGGGATTTAACCATAAAATCCCAACTATTTAGTTAGTAGGCCGGTTATCAAAGTTATTTGTATAGTAACAAATCGAGTCTCAAAGACTCGATTTTGGGCCCATAAATCGAGTCTTTGAGGCTCGGTTTTCAGCTTCTGATATTATCTGACGTGGCGTAGTGCCACTTGGCATCCACCTAGAAATCGAGTCTCTAAGACTCGATTTCTACTGTGGACGCCACCTGGAAATCGAGTCTTAGAGACTCGATTTCCAGTTTTGTGCCGAGGCTGTGTGCGTGGATGCCACCTGGAAACCGAGTCTATAAGACTCGATTTATAATAGGTATTTTTCAAATTTAACGCTCCTCACACAGCAGAACACTCTCCACTCTCACTCACTGTCTCTCGAACACTCACCCTCTCTTGTCTTCTCTCACTCACCCTCTCTCAGTCGCACACCTGACCTCAGCCTCTCTCTCTCTCTCACTCACTCACCGGCTTCTCTCCCTCACCGTCCTCTCTGGTTCACCGTCTTCTCTCCGTCATCTATCGCTCACTCGCTCACCGTCTTAATCGCACCCTGAACTGCACTGAATCACCCTCTCCAACTGAACCGCACTGCTTACCGGAGAAAGGTAATTCTTCTGCTTCTTTTATTTCTTTCTTTCACTGTGAATGGGTATGGCCGATGCACCACTATTTTCTTTTTCTGATTTTTGCGAATGTACTGGCGTCGATGATTTTCATTTTCAGTTTAATTTGATTTATTTATTTTTGTTGTTGATTTATTGTGAAAACGCTCAATTTCAAGAATATTATGATAAATCAAATTTTCTGTTTTTTCTTTTTTCATTATTTGTAGTTCTTTAGATTGTAATTTTGTTTGTTAATGCTGAACCTTTACTGTTTGGTTGCCGAGAAACCGTGGGGAAAATCAAATAAATTTTGGTTGACGAAATTTTTTCCTATTTTGGTTTCTATATTGAATTTCTAATAGAAGTGTTAAAAAAGATTGAAGCTTTATTCTTTTTTGAGTTTGAATTGGTTTGTGGGTTTGATGATTTTTGTTTTTTTTTGGGTTTTGTTTTTGCGCTGTGTTCTGAAGTAGAGAAACAGAGGAATCTGTGAAAGATTTGAAATGGGGGTAGAGATGATACTGAGAAAAATTACAGCTTTTTGGTTTTCTTGTATAACAACCTGTACAGGAAACTTCAACTGACCTTCATATAGATGATCTAACAATAACAATAATAAGAATATCACAATGATAAGAACCCACTGGTTGTTAAGAGTTTAGACAATATATGGTGATAATTGGCCTAATATTAATCACAATTCCAGCACAACAAGAAACTGACCACACTATAAAAAGTATAGCTTTCACACACACACTCACACCCAGATTATATATTGATAAATGAATGCCAAGATTCAAGAATCGATTGATTATGCATGATATACTTCCATTAAGTCCTCTTGATTTCCAATTCTTTTGCTTGTAATTTTTAATAGTTTTTAATCTGTGAAAGTAATATATCTCATTCTTTCCATGTACAAAGTTTGGGATGAATCCAGTCTTTTCTTTGTTGTTGCTGATAGTAGCAATTGTTCTGGAAAGCAAGTAGTTTTTTTACCATTTGTCTAGGGAAGTTATGAAACATAGAGTTTTGTTGTCCCATGTTTGTGGCAGGCTTTGAAAAAAGCACTTGCACAAATTCGAGTTTGCTCTAGATTGGAAGGGCTGTTACTGAAAATGAAATTCCTAAAATAACCAAGGGTAAGCTTTTCTCTTGTTGTTGGGGCACTGCTTGGTTACTTTTTTAAAACAGGGCTTCTGGAAAGTATGTATAATGGGTTCTGAGACAGCTCTGATCCATGGCAGGTGAGGGACTGCGCATCAGCCTTACTGTGTTTTGCAAAGAAGAATAACATCCCCATTATTTTGGTCATTTGGTACATATACGTTGTCCAAGTCTTAAAGGAAGCCAACATATTTTTTTTTGACATGTCTATCATCCATTTTTCAAGTTGGTAACTTTTGTTTGAGAGTGAACTCTTTGGGCTGGATTTGCAACTTCAAAAAGTGTTTAGCTGCACATATTGTGAAAAACATTTAGGAAACTATATTAGATGGTATTAATGCAATTGTGTTTATGCTTATATTTTGAATCGGGTTATTAAATTTTGATCAATGTCTCCAATTTTTTTTTTTTTTTAAGAAAATACTTTTTTCAACGTTTACAAATTATTGAAACTTATCTCAAGATACCCTTTATCAACAGTTGAGTACATGTGGTTAAAAGTAATAAGCATATTTTAATCTACATCTATGTATATATATTTCAACAATTTTTAATAATACTTCAACATTCATCAACTGTTGATAAAGGTGTAATATTTTTTCGAAAATTGCATAGGTTGTAAAAAAATGTTCCCAACATAGATTTTAGTGAGGGTTTTTGACAGTCCTTTCAACCTTTGAAAATGCATTTCTCGACAGATTCTAGCACTTTGAAATGGTTTCAATCATTGAAAATAGTCAAATTTCTTTTGGTGTGGGGACATTGATCAATTCAGTATAGAAATCTTGACACCTCCTATTTATCACATGATGTACTGCATTATTTAGAGATGATACTTACCTAAAAGGCTAAAACAAATATTAAAAAAAAAAAAAAATTCTAGAGATGGAATTAGAAGTTGAGACGAATTCTGACACTCTTTCTCTTTTTCCTTGAATTGTACATTTGTTGTTAGCTTGTCCAATTCAGATATTCTAGTCATTCATATATAAGAGCTCTCTTTCATAATTCTTGCAATTATATTTTTGATTTGAACTTTATAAGAAAATAAGCATGACTTCGATAAGTAGACCTAAGCTTTAGTAGCCTGGTGGCTGGCTTAAGTTTGTGTTTCAAATTCTTGAGCCTTATATTTTCCTTAAAGAGTGGTATAGTGGCTGGGTTCACTCTTCTATGGATAAACCAAGAAACTACTCCTAAAAGTAATATTGTTTGCTCCTGGATCATGGTAGTGTTCATAAACACACAACTTCTACTAGGATTTCTTAAAAAGAAGTTTTTTGAACCTGACTGTGTGCTTTCACCTGTATTCATGGCCACACTAGAGTACAAAAATAACTTAGGAAACCAATAACTTTTCATGTAGATAAATTTTGGCGAACAGTGGGAAACTTTGTCATGTCACAATGTGATAAGTGGATTGGATCATTGGAGATAGTGGGAATTGGTTTCCTAACTAGAAATTGCATGCTCTGGTTCCCTCCATGGTAGCTTTCTTTGAGTTGATGGTGGCTCTGATAAGATCTTGACTATTGTGGGTTTCTTCCACTGGTGGTTTTCCTAGGAATGATGGCTCCAATGATCTATCTTTTTGCATTTTTAATGCCTTATTTTCACTTGACAGTTTTATATTGGTGTATACGTTGATTACTTTCCATATACTTGGGGCTTGATCCTTACATTCATTCCTTTATTGATTTTTATTATCAAAAACTAAAAATAGGAAAGTGTAAGCTATGCTGAGTAGCAAGCCAGATACCTTGTTATAGTCATACAAGAAATATAAAGCAGCACTCATAAATAATGCTTACAGTCTAAAAAGGTTGCTATACCTTAGAAAACATAAAAATGATATATGTTTGTGGGGAAAAAAAAGAAAAAAAAGAAAAATTGGGACAAAGAAGAATTTTTTTCACACAACGAATAGGATTGATTTAGGAAGTGCATTTCCAAATGACAGGAAGAATGGAAAGTGTGGGCATAAACTTTTAAAAGTGAAAAAAGCAATTTGAGAGATTTGTGCCGCAAGCTTGAATAAAGAATAGGAATTTATGTATTCTTTGTTATTTGTGAGAGAGAGCTCTTTGGTGTATTGGAGTTTGGGATTTGTGAGATTGCCTCTATACTAATTTTGTATCTTCCATATTTGTTAGTGAATTTTTCTTCTCATCACCACCAATGGATGTAGGCCAAAGGCCAAATCACATAAATTCTTGGTGTCCTCTCTTGTGTGTGATTGTCTATTGTTCTTTTAAGTTTTTTTCGTTTATCTTATTTCTTTCTAACTACTTATCATTCTTGTGCAGTATGGCTGCTGCAAATGCTGGGCGGATTGACTATACACAGCCTGGACCCATTGACAGGTCGGTTTTGACACAGCAGCCCAAGCATCGGTCCGAAGCCATTTGGAATGGGCAGGTAAAACACAACACTAAAGACTTAACCGATGTACATCTAACAAATTCATACAATGTACACACATTTGAATAAAATATATTAATCCATCGTTTTGTTCTGTGCAGGATCCAGGGTCCATTACCTGCCGCAGCCGTAGTTCAGAAATGTCCGATCGAGAGCCAATGGTGGACGACCGAGTCAGGAACATCATTAAGGCTGTTGGTTTGGAGGGACTCCTTTGGGTCCCAGGTAGAGAGATTGATCATGGCCTGATAACGGCCTTAGTGGAGCGATGGCGGCCCGAGACTCACACCTTCCACATGCCACATGGTGAGGTCACCATCACATTGCAAGATGTGGAGGTTCTTCTTGGGCTTCCTGTTGATGGTGACGCTATAACAGGGAGCACCATAAAGACTTGGGCGGATGTGTGCCGGGAATTCCTTGGCTTTCGACCTGTAAATCAAAACAACCATAAGGAACTTCATGGCCAGCGGATTCTCATCAACCGGCTTTTGGCGCAAGTTGCAGAACCATTGCCGCATAATGCTAATGAGGATCAGCTTTATCAGTACGCACGATGCTACATCCTAGCGCTACTGGGGGACACAATATTCATGGACAAATCCGGCGATAGGGTGCATCTAATGTGGGTGCAACAGTTGGAAGACCTTCGTAACCCACGAAGGTATAGTTGGGGAAGTGCTTGCCTTGCATGGTTGTACAGAGAACTATGCAGGGCAAGCGAGGGCACCAGTCAGATGGGTGGGTGCCTACTATTGATCCAGTATTGGGCATGGGCCAGGTTCCCTTATTTGTGCCCAGCAGTTGAGCGTGGCCCGCCAGTGGATGCTTATGGTCCTCCAGTGCGTGGTCCACTGTCCCTGAAGTAAGTATCTACCTCATACACGTCATATAAATTATGTGATCATTACCTAAGCTCACAATTATGTAACTTGAACTTACATATTTATTTTATTTTAAAGGTTTCTAGCAAATTTTTATGTCAACATAATAAGAATTTGAACAAAGGTTCAATATATATGATTACGTTAATATGTCAGGAAGTTTATGACTGTCATGTGGCTTGCATGTGCTTTGTTTTTTATAAGGTCAAAATTCGTATTTTAGTGCTATTATTAATTAAGTAAATATCTATAAGTCAATCTCAGTAGTTATATGTGATTACATTATAGTTTAAACCTTGGAATTATGTTAGTAGGAAAGTTCTACATATTGATCCGTTGTTCTTGATTGTAGGTGGTTGTGGGTCCCAAACAAGAAAAATAGGCCCGCCCACGTCTTCAGGGACAGGTATCGTGAGCAAATAGCGTCAATGTTGCCAGGCCAGGTATGAAAAATAGATTTGTACATGTTTACGAACAAGATATAGGTTTGATGAACTTTGAAATATAAACATTGTTGCCTAATGTGTTATGTACTTCTTTTTGGGCTATTGTAGGTGGTGTGGCAGCCATATGAAGCTGAGTTAGAGGACCTTCCCCCATGGTGCGTTGCAGGGACGGCCGTGTGGACGGCAACGGTGCCGCTTGTATGTTTTCACCTAATAGAAAAACATACACCGGATCGTGTCGTTCGGCAATTTGGGATGATCCAAGAAATTCCCCGCCCTGTTGACACTGACGAAGTGCTTCATGGCATTGATTTGAGGGGTAAGACTGGGGTTGATTGGATACGGAGACATCACGTGCATATCGATGAGTGGGGTAATCGCCTTGAACGGCGTTGTGAAGCAGTGCTTGGTGATATGCCTCCACAGCACGAGTACCACAACTGGTTCAGTAGGGTAACTCGGAGGTTCATCGATAGGCCCGGTGCAGTAGTGACTATACTGGTAACTTCTCAATGTCTTCTACATCTTACCGTACTTCTTAGCATGAAACCACTGTTGAATTAACATTAGATATCTTACTACATTTTTTGCTTAGCACTTAGTCTCTCTTTAATTTGCAATTATTACTAGCAGAACCAATTCATAACCAACATTGATTTTATTATTGATTGGCATTGTTGATTTGGTATTGCTGAACTAATATGTGTGGTTTTTCCATTTGTAGATTGAATGTTGCACCCGTTTGTTGAGGCGTCACCCAGTGGGCTCAGAGGACCACCAGGACATTACTGACGCTCTGACGGCCGTGCATGCGATTGAACCTGTACCACCTCCTATCCCTGAGGCCCCCAATGAGGAGGTAGCTACTCCTGCGGGCCCAAGCACTACTGAGGGCCCAAGCACAAGCACAGCTCCGGCAGGATGTTCCTCTCGTCCACCTGTTGCTACCCCTCGGGTTGTCCCTACCCCCGATCCCTCTCCATCTACCCCACATCCATCCACTCGCCCCACCATCTCTTCACCCACCTCACATCCATCTTCTCGCCCCACCATCTCTTCATCCACCCCACCTCCATCCCTTAGGCCCACCATCCCTTCACCCACCCCACCTCCATCCATTAGGCCCACCATCCCTTCACCCACCCCACCTCCATCCCCTCGCCCCACCATCTCTTCACCCACCCCACCTCCATCCCTTAGGCCCACCATCCCTTCACCCACCCCACCTCCATCCCTTAGGCCCACCATCCCTTCACCCACCCCACCTCCATCCATTAGGCCCACCATCCCTTCACCCACCCCACCTCCATCCATTAGGCCCACCATCCCTTCACCCACCCCACCTCCATCCCCTCGCCCCCCCATCTCTTCACCCACCCCACCTCCATCCCTTAGGCCCACCATCCCTTCACCCACCCCACCTCCATCCCCTCGCCCCACCATCTCTTCACCCACCCCACCTCCATTCCTTAGGCCCACCATCTCTTCATCCACCCCACCTCCATCCCTTAGGCCCACCATCCCTTCACCCACCCCACCTCCATCCATTAGGCCCACCATCCCTTCACCCACCCCACCTCCATCCCCTCGCCCCACCATCTCTTCACCCACCCCACCTCCATTCCTTAGGCCCACCATCTCTTCATCCACCCCACCTCCATCCATTAGGCCCACCATCCCTTCACCCACCCCACCTCCATCCCTTAGGCCCACCATCCCTTCACCCACCCACCTCCATCCCTTCAGCAGTCAGCCATTCCATCCTTTGACCTGGGTCTTACTCCAACCCCACCTGACATGCAGCAGGAGCCACCCTCCCACAGTGCGTCTATTGGCCCTTCTTTAGCCATCGACCCACCCCCTGTTCAGGCTGAGCAGGTTGTTGGGTTACCTGTAGTGGCAGAAGGTCGGCCAAAACGCATATCAAAGCCACCTCCATGTGGGACAGGGGGGCACAAACATGGACACAATCCTGGCCCCGATGCATCTGACGAAGGACATGCAAGACCTCCTCCTTATTATACGAGACGGCATAAGGCCCAAAAAAGGTAACTCAAAAGCAATTGAATGTTAAATGTACACATTTGCGAGAAAGTATGTTCATTGGTATATGTTTTCAATGGTTTTTTGCATAGGAGGTTTTATTTTTTTTTTTCACTGCCATTTCTTTGTTAAGTAATTGAAAATTGATTCTTGAACTTACATTTTGAGTTTTCTTCAATTGGGTCTCTTTCATTTTTGTTGTTTGATTTATTATTTTGAATTTATAGTGCAAAGATTGCATTTTTTAGTGTAGCTAATAGTTTTGGTTGGTTTAACATTATCTTAAATGTAAACATTTGCAAGAAAGTATGTTCTTTAGTGTATATTTTCAGTGGTTTTTAGCGTAGGGGGTTTTGTTAAGATGTACCTAACAAGTTATGTTCCAGGTGAATATGGAGTATGGTCTTGACCCAATGATAGCAAAAGCGATATTGCAAGCTGCCCAAGAAGTAGCAGAGGGAAAGCTAAACGATCATTTCCCACTTGTTGTATGGCAAACTGGAAGTGGAACCCAAAGCAACATGAATGCCATGAGGTTGGTGCTGGTTTTTGTAGTTTAATGGTTTTTCTACCTTGAGTATGTATGCTGTAGGCACTCTATTTAAATTTGATTGTATTTCGGTCTGCATCTTAAGAGCCCATCCAGAGTGTCATTTGAGTTTCATGGTAATAACTATATTTTCACAGTCAATCAAGCTGCCGTAGAGGGGCAAGAAAAATCTAGTACTATTGAAAGAGGGATGATATCAAGTGATACATACATTGTCTTTGAAGCATCAAATGCGAGTGGAATAAAGGTATATTTCTGTATTTGATTGTGTACTAGTCTTTATACGCACACATTGTCATTTATGCATTAAATTCTTCTAGTCTGTTTTATCTCCATAACATGCCCTTACCTGGAAATTTCATCATCTTCTAGATTGGGGATTAAGCATGTGAAGGGTATGCTGCTTTATGGGCCTCCTGGTACTGGCAAAACACTTATGGCTCGTCAAATTGGAAAAATGTTGAATGGAAGGGAACCAAAGGTTTGTATAGCGGTGCCGAACTTGAAGGTGTTGTAAAAAGTGCAGTATCTTATGCTCTGAATAGACAAGTAAGTCTTGATGATCTCACCAACCCAGTGGATGAAGAGAGTATAAAAGTTACCATGGATGATTTTTTGAATGCACTGCACGAAATAATTCCTGCATTTGGAGCCTCCACTGATGACCTTGAGAGGTGCAGGTATAGTTTTGTTCAAGCCGAAAATGCTTTTAGCTTTCAGATTTTATTTATTCATTTATTTTTAACTCACATCACATTGTCATGCTCGAGATAAGTCTTCCTTTTGAGATTTTAATAATTTTGACTTAAATCCCTTTGTTGTGGAATAGTTTATGTTGCATTGCTTGGCATATATGACTAATTTGTTTACTATGTGAGAAATTTGGGATAATGATGTTGTTGGCTGTCAAAAAATTGGGTAACAAATGGTACTCTGTTTCTGCTGGAAGCTTGATTCTATTTACTTACGTGATTTGTAGACTGAATGGCATGGTGGACTGTGGTGATCGAAATAAGCACATTTATCAAAGAGCTATGCTCATTGTGGAGCAAGTTAAAGTGATTAAAGGAAGTCCGCTTGTTACTTGTCTTGTGGAAGGCCCGAGTGGCAGGTATGCGTGGTTTCTCTAATTTAATTGACTTTGTTAATTGCATCTTTTTTGAATCTTACCCTTTTTGGACAGTGGTAAAACCACACTAGCAGCTACTGTTGGCATTTGACAGCGATTTCCCATATGTCAACATAGTAAGCTCCTTGCCCTATACTTTGGATATTCTATCTTGTTACTTTCAAGGAATTTTTGCAGAATTATTTATTTTGTTAAAAGTAATCAATATTTTTTGAAAAAATGGCTAGTTTTTTAGAACCTTAATTGTGACGAGCAATTTGTGGTTGAACTGTCTACTTGACTGGTTCTGGCTGCTCTTACTGGATTGCTGGCTTCAAGGGCAGCCTGAACCAATCTCCATACAGGCTTAATCTGGTTCAACCATCCGGTCTAGTCCAGTTTTCAGAAAACTGGTTTCAGCCCACTAACATTAGTATTTATGGTTTATATGAAACCAAATAGTAAAAGTACTTCTCTACAGTACATGTTACTCTCGCTCTCACAACAGTTTATAAGTGAACTTACTATGGTCGTTGATTCTAAGGCTTGAATAATATATTATACTGTACGAGCAAAGATCTACAGTTGACACTTTGGGCACATTTTGAATATTGACTGAAACCAGTCATTTATATGGTGAATGTTCGTTGTAGCACTTTGCTGTCCTCTGTCAAGTGTTTGACTTCTAAATATCTTCCCAGCTTTCAGTAGCTTACAGCTGAAATATTTCAGATGCAGGATATTAAATTCGCTTGCAAGAGGAAAGGGGGAAGCTTGAATAAAACTCTATCCCACAATGACTGGTGTCAGACGGTTCAGTTTGAACCTGATGTGATCTCAATGTCATTTGTCCCAATCACATCATTGTTGAATGGAATAAATGGTAGTGGCTTTTTGAGGCATGCCATTAATCTTTACCTTCGTTGTAAGTATTAAGCATAGTCTCCTTTTGCATTTATTTCAGTTTATTGAAAACCTGGACCTCTCAGAAATTGCCGCAACCTTTCATCTGATCAATCTGCTACATCCTAGCACAACTACAGTCCAGGTTGTCATAACACCTAGAACTTAATTTGAGATATCACATGACTTCTGAAGTATGAGTGCAAAACCACTCACCATTAAGAGAAACTCTAGCTTTTTTTTTTCTTTGGTGGGGGAGGGGGGAACAGGTTTGCTTGCTATCCGTGATGAACCTTAGATTTTAAGTTCACTATCATTAAATTCTATAATACATAAAGGTGAAACCATGAAGGAGAACTCTTTGGTGAAAAATCATGACAAAAATGTACTTTACCTTTGCATTGTTACAAGAACCACTCCACATTTCATTTATTTTCACTTCCTTTTTTTTTTTTTTTATTGCATTACTTTGCTTCTAATTTTCTTATAAGATTCCTACTGACAATTGTTAAGAGTTTCATTGCTAGCATTTTAGGCCATCTTATGTTTTTGCTGCAATGTTTAGGCTGTCAAATTATTAATACTATGCAAGACCTACCTCCCCTCCCAAAACAACCATGTAAAATTGAAGCTGTTAAGTTGCTATATAATTACGTTGATATGACAAATTGACAATATTATTATGTTTGTGGTAAGTGGAAATATGAGTAACTCAATTAAACTAATTAATTTTTTTTCTTTTTTATAGCTTCTGCGTCAGGAGACAAAGCCCAAGCATCCACGAGCAGTAGTGCTATGCACCACAGAAGAGCTATCTGATGAGGTCAGGACCCATCTCTTCTCCTCCTCTCTTCTTTTTTTTTTTTTTTTCCTGAAGCATAGTTATAAGAATTTGCAGCACTAATAAACCCCAAGGATTTTTCACCCATAGTATTAAATTTGTATGGACTTCACAGGTGTTTCAGGTGGCAAAGTTTATCAGCGATTCTGCACAGGCAGCACAGCTAAAGTCTGAAAAGGTTAATGGTTCAAACCAGAAAATTTTGTCGAATGCTCCAATTGGCATGATAGTTGGAACCCCTGGAGAGGTTCTTCAACACATTGACGAGGGAAATGTGGTTCCTGATGAAATCAAATACTTGGTTAGTATCCTAAGACAGTAATTATCACATATGGATTTTGATTGTCGTGCTATCTTGGATGTGGATATTCCTGTGAGGTTTGTGACATTTAACGGTGGTGAATATCCCTTTGTAGGTGTTAGATGAGGTGGACACCATGTTTGGTTGTGGCCTTGGCCCTGAAATCCAAAAGATACTAAGGCCATTAAAAAATCATGCATCAAAATCCAATTACAAAGGATTTCAAACTGTTTTGGTGACTTCAACAGTAGCGAAGGTATGGTGTAACCTCAGTCTTGTCTTAATGATTTTGATATTTAGATTGTCTGTTTATAGGATCTTGGATTCTTTACGAAAGTTTCAGGCTTCAAAATTTTGTGACCTTTGGCTGCTGTTTTCGCATTGTGTAACTTCTGTTATTCAAAATGACAGATACTAGGCGAACAGCTATCTCCCTTTGTGGAGCAACTGGAGCGTAGTCATGCAGGGCAAATTGCTGCGATGTTGCTAGAGATGGACAAAACAGAAGTATTTCATCTCACTGAGTCTCTGGATGTTCTGAAGAAGAAAGTGGCCGAGGCCATGGATTCCCTTAATATAACCGCATCAGAATCGTGACATTACTTTTCTGCTTTTTCACTACTACAGGATAATAGAGCTAGCCCAATTCTCACTAGTAGATATATGGAAAAGGGTCCTCAACATTTGATTTGAAATTGAGAATTTAGAGAATCCATTTCATGATAAAAAATTTGTAGTTAACCAATCTATAGGTGTATATAGTGCCATTTTATCTGGTTGAATTAAATTTTGAATGACGTGGCACCATGTACATCCTTTTATACGTGAAAATTAAATCTGAATCATGACATGTATCCTTTTCATTTCAACATATGAAGAGGATTTTAATCTGATAGGTATTCCTGTATATATGTTGCTATGTGCCCATTTTTTATGGGCTTTATGAGTGTCACCATCTGTAGAGTGGAGCTAAATCTTGTAGTAAGTTTGTTGGTCCTGTTGCATTTGTGGAGGTGTATCTGGCAACTTGATTTTTGACATTTTTTAGGCTTCTTACTGTTAGGGATTTACAGTCAAAGTGAAACTAAATTTTTGCCATTTTAACTTTGTTTCATTCTTCATGACTAGCAAAGGTCTCTGGATTTGGTGTTGAATCTCATTAGACCTCAGTTTTTCTTTCTACTTAGTTCTTAATTGTAGTCTGAAATTTGTCATTTGCTTTATCCTCTTGTTTGATTCTGGACAATGGGTAGCAATTGGGTCTTCTCAGTACCCAAGGCAAATGTGAAATTATGGTGAGATTTTGTCTCTGATGAATTTTTGAGTGAATCCTGAAAAACACTACCATCTGCTGCCATTGCACTTTTGAATACGTGGCACTGTGGCTTGGTCTAAGATTTTTGAGTGAATACTGGAACAAAACTACCATAGCCCTCAGTTACACTTTTTCATGCATGGCACTATGTTCTAAGATTTCGGATTAAGCACACGGGGAAAGAATTTCAAGTTGGTGGTTGATTGCAAAGAAAATAGTGACTGCTTTGCAGGGTGTTCTTTTTCTTTTTTATTGTATTCACTATTCATGCAGCTTCTTCGTTAAGAAATGTCACTGATGTAGCATATTAGCCAAAAAAAGCAGCTGGCAATCTTAATCCTAGGATGGCACAAGATAAATTTTAATGTGGCTATAAGATGAGGCGTCAGACCTGGTAGAAGTAGCAGAAACAGCATCAGGATGCCGAAATGATAATAAACTATTGAGGCTGCTTTGTCGAAAATTCTTAGCTCAAAGGGACCCTTGTGGAGCAAAGCTATGGCAGCTTTTTTAGCAATAAATTTTGCAGTAGCCAGAGATTAAAAGTACACACGTTTTTTAGAACGGGGCAAACCGGTTAGATTGATTGGGTTTGGGTTTGACTTGTCCGGTTCAAGTTAAAAATGAGTCGGATCAATCTAGTTATGAGCTGACCATATTTTTTTCACATGATTTTTTTTTTTATTATATTATCGTTTATCTTTCTTTCACCATAAATAAGAGAACAAATAACAAAATACTCACAAATAAAAATTAAATAATACATATATTTTAAAGTTAAATGTGTTTTTTAGAGTATTTTCAAGAATACAAATTAAACACCTGAAAAGCATTTTTATAGAGCATTTTTCAAAATACAATCAAACACTTGAAAATATTTTATTTTTCAATAAATTTTTTCAGCAGAAAGTATTTTATGGTCGAAAAACATTTTACATAGAACCAACTACAAGCAAAAGCTTTTTTTTTTTTTTTTTTTTTTTTTCTTAATATTTTTTTTAAGGTTATGGAAATCCACAATAGAAATTAGGGAGAAATAGTAGGAAGCCAGTTTAGTTTTTTTATTGAGTTCTGAAAATGGTGTAAACAAAAAAAAAAAAAAAATCCAGTAGAAATGCCCAGTGGAAATCGAGTCTCTTAAGCTCGATTTCCATACAAATGGAAATCGAGTCTCTTAAGCTCGATTTCCACTGGGGAATTTTATTTATTTTTTTTTTATGGTTTCTTTATTTTTCCTTGTCCCAAGTATGAACAACTGGAAATCGAGTGTCTTAGGCTCGATTTCCATGTTGAGTGGCACATTGGTAATAACTGGTCATAAATCGAGTATTTGAAACTCTATTTGTATTAATAGAAATCGAGTCTCTTAGGCTCGATTTCTACTGGGAATTTTTTTTGTTGATTTCTTTATTTTTTGCTTCCCCTACCTGGAAATCGAGTCTCTTAGGCTCGATTTCTGCTGGGAATTTTTTTTTTTTGGTTTCTTTATTTTTCCTTCCACTACCTGCATTAAACCAGATCCACAACATGAACAAACTATTTTTTTTTCCTTCCCCCACGACCATAATATATATATATATATATATACCTACATTATTTTGCTACCACCAATGAAAGGGAGAGTACATGAGATATTAAAAAAACTGGATTAAGCCAGTTACTGTTGATGGACATTACAATGGCCGTATGACCTACAGAGCGGAGACATTTAAGCAGTACATGAGGCACACAAAACACATTAGTAGCTATCATTGAACTATACAGTAAGTACTATCATCGCCGACATTATAGGCAAACGCTGCACAACACAACTAATGTAACAAGTACAATGGATAACAAATAGTTCAATTACAACATTGTTCAGCCATGAACAAAATAACAACTGAGTCGATACAACATAATTGCCTTGCACTTGTCCATACCGCAAAAGATGTCCCATGGCCATTCCTCATTTGTAGGATTTGCTCACCTAAAAACCATTGTTGTACAATTGTTAGTTCCCAAATGCAAAGAGTAAAAACCAAATAAATTTCTGAGCATATTATATAAAAACAGTGACAGCACTTGCCTAGTTTGCAGCACTACCACTTGTCGAAGGCCCATGGGAACCGCTTGTCAAAGCCCCACTGGAATTGGGACATTTTCTGCGGTTATGCCCCTCTTCATGACATAGCCCGCATCGCTGCCTCGGTTGGATCTCAATCAAGTCCGGAGCTTCCCTCCGACTTCCCCGTTCTCGTCGTACCCCATCCATTTCATTCCTTAATCTTGACTTCACAGGACGACCTTTGGCCCGCAACAGCTGTGGGTCAGGCACCCACCGTGGTCCGCGAACGTCCCTCCACAATGACTCTGACAGTGGCACCACAAATTGATGTGCATATGTGTCAATGGCGTTCTTCAAACTGTAACATGGGTCAATATAGTCGGTGGCATTGAGGTGCAGAGCTTGGAGAGCTTTAATTGCATGTGAACAGGGGATCTTAATGTTTTGCCACTTTCCACAACCACATGTTCTATCAAATATGCGCACATCATGACTGTGGTTTCCCCCTCCACCTCTTCGGTCGTTGTACGGGGTAACCACTTGATATATACCAAGTTCATGATTAAAATGCCTCAAAGTGTGTCCTGAAATTTTCTTCTCATTTTTGGTATAGATCCCCATTGCATAATCAGTCCACACCTTACCTTGAGAGAGATTAGAAGAAAGTAGTTCCCTTCGATCGTGGAAATATGCAACAAGTTTGCACCAAATGAACTCAACCATTGCAGCAATGGGCAAACCGCGGGCACCTTTAAGTACCCCATTGAAGCACTCAGAGATATTGGTTGTCATTGCCCCGTAACGTCTTCCACCATCGTGTGACTGGGTCCATTTGTCCAAATCCAAACTTACTAGATATGTATGTGGCATATAGCATGTAATATTGGGATCATCAAGTCTTACACCCCTCAACATATTAATCTCGGCCTCCTTAATGGTTTGCATTATGGACTCAAATTTAGCTTCATTAGTCGCATATCCAGCTTTCAAGGCCAATGCCTTTAGAGTCGGGTTATCAAAGTGTGTGTTGAAGTTGCTAGCAACATGTCGAAGGCAATATCGGTGAAATACCCGTTCTCTTCCATCCTCACCTCTAGGCCACTCTCGAATGGCGCATTTGATACCTTTATGTCGGTCAGAAATAATGCAAATGCCATCGGCAGGTATGACATGCTCTATTGAAGTTCTGAGACACTCTAAAAACCATCCCCAACTAACCCCTGACTCCTTGTCCACAACAGCAAAGGCGAGAGGCAAAACCTTTTGGTTAGCATCGGTTGCCATTGCAATCATCAACACCCCTCGATATTTACCATACAAATGAGTCCCATCAATACTGATCACCGGCCTGCAATATCTAAATGCAGCAATGCATGGAGCGAATGCCAAAAATACATAGCGCAGTATCGTAGTATCATCTATGCCCCTAGGTATGGTGTGATAGCTGTACTGGGTACCCGAATCCTGATCCAAGTATGCTAACAACAACTTTCGCAGCCTTTGGTAAGACTCCTCCCAATCCCCATATATCTTAGCAATTGCCTTTTGTTTTGCGTCCCATACCTTATAGTAAGAAAGTTCATGGTTATACTTAGTATGTATGATCTCCCAGAGCTCATCAATACGAGTAGTGTGCTTTTGTCGCAATTTTTCCACAATTTCTGATGCAACAAAATTAGAATCCATCATTTTACCGTCTCTTCGCCGACCAAAGGGTATACAACTATGTGGACCCATATAAGACGTGACCATCCACAAACCATTAAGTGTATCCTTCTTGACTGCCCCAACGTACCACTTACAGTTGGTGTCAATGCATGCAGCGCACAATCTAGTTGTGGTCGACCTCTTGATAATAAAATTTCTATTATCACTTGCTGCGTATATTATCAATGCACGCTTCACCGCCTCTTTATTTGCAAAAGTCAAGCCTTTACTAAAATGCATCCCATCTTCCCAAGTAGAAACAAATGGTATCTGAAGAGCTGAAGGATCAACCATATTTTCCCAAGTATTTGCGTAAAAGGACTCGCTAGGAGGTGCGTAGGCAGTGGTCGTATTTGTATCATGGTGGATGCGAATACCATCGTCTGCATCACCTTCACCATGGTTCTCCATATTTTCCTCTTCAAAAATGGGAACGACTTCATGGTCATCCACATCGTTCTCAAAGTCGCCTTGGTCAATCCTCTCTTCATACTCGTCCACATCATCAACATTTTCACCATCATTCATAGCATGATCTTCGTCTTCGTCTTCCTCCTCTAAATGTGTCTCTTCAGGATGGAGGGTTTCACCAGTATTGGCAACATAATCTTGAGTTGGGAGCGTATAACCTCCCATTGTGTCCTCTCCCATTGTATACCCTCTCTCCTCTAAATATGTCTCTTGAGGATGAAGGGTTTCACCAGTATTGGCAACATGATCTTGAGTTGGGAGCGTATAACCTCCCATTGTATACTCTCCCATTGTATAACCTCCCATTGTATACCCTCCCATTGTAATGCATCCATCGTCTAGAGCTGTAAATTGTAAAGACGTAGTTGTTTGTTGCACTGTCTCCGTATCAACTTCTGCAAGTGCCTCTAAACTTACGTACAACTCAGCAGCATTTACTTGGGGCATTTTCTGGATCCTATTAAACATCATCTTTACATGTTTGTCTTCTTTGATTGTCATATACCCGTAATTTATCCGTTCATGAAGGACTTCTTGTGGGTAACGATAAATAATTTTTATGTCATACCAAGCACGGTTCAAATTCAATTCGTCCATTATTTTCTTCTTCAAATCATCCAATGTCTTCAACTTACGACGTATCATCATGTAATAGCATTCGATACCCTCCCCTCTAAATGGGAATCCATCAATCCCTCCAGGATTATCAAGGGGTCCACCGAAGTATACATTTAACTCAATATTCTTCAGAGATTGTGAACCTATTAGAGAGTCAAGTATAATATGTTAGTCCTATATTTTACTAGTCTTCAAAAATTAATAAAATAAAATAAATTAAAATTTGGATAAGCAAGAGCAAGTGCTTAAGTGTAATAATATGTTGTGAACCTAAGTCAAGTGTAATAATATGTTAGTCACATATTTTTATCTCTTTCATTTAACAATTGCAAAACCTTTTCTATTTACTCAAAGTTCAAAAATTACAACTTGTCACTTTGCATTTGCATATACTCACCCCACATCACATACACGCACACAATCATTATCATTTCATACTAATACAAAAAAAATCTAAAGACAGAAACGTCATCCCATTGCAAAATTTCAAATCAGCTCTACAAAAATATAAATAAAAAAAATCAAACCATACAACAATACAATCATTAAAAACCTAACAATACAAGTATACCAAGAATACATCTTAAATATATATCAATCATTCTTTCATAGTCAAGCAAAAAAGTTTAGAGAATAATACTTACTCTAATTGATGGGATTTCGGTGGTTTTATCACATTACACGTTTATGTTAAATGACTAGTTTATTTTAATTTTGTTTTAACTTGGACCAAATTAGACTGGATGGACCGAATGGACTGACTGAAGTGGACCGAAGTGGACTGGATGGACCGAATGGACTGAAGTGGACTGGATGGACCGAATGGACCGAATGGACTGAAGTGGACCTAAGTGGACCGAAGTGGACTGGATGGACCGAATGGACTGAAGTGGACCGAAGTGGACTGGATGGACCGAATGGACCGAAGTGGACTGGATGTACCAAGGTGGACCTAATAGACCAAAATGGACCGAATGGACTGAATGGACTAAAGTGTACCTATGGGACCGAAATGGACCAAAAAGAGTGAATGACCAAAGTGGACTGAATGGACCGAATGGACTGAAATGGACTTAAGAGACCGAAGTGGACTGAATGGACCGAATGGACTGAAATGGACTTAAGAGACCGAAGTGGACTGAATGGACTTATGGACCGAATGGACTGAAATGGACTTAAGAGACCAAAGTCGACCGAAATGGTCTGCCTGTGCAATTTTGAGGTACATTCTTATTTTTTGGAGCAACATTTGATATTTTTAGTAGATGGCAAAACCAACATGAAGCAATTACATCACCAAATCAATTATTATAATTTCATACTCAAGCAAAAAAAAAAATTATAGACAATATCAAAACCAAACAACAAACAACAAACAACAAACAACAAACAACAAACAACTAACAACTAACAACTAACAACTAACAACTAACTAGAGAGTGAGACCTTACCTGACATGAGGATGTGCTGGTATTGTATGAGAGTGAGAGGGAGGTTGAGAGGCAGTGTGAGAGAGAGTCAAGTTGCTGTGAAAGTGAATGTCCACTGAAAAAAGTGCCTCAGTGAAAGTGAAGGGGGAAAATGAGATAGCAAAGGGGAAAATGACATGTGCATCAGTGAAAGTGAAGGGGGAAAATGAGATAGCAAATTAACTCTCTCTGATGCACGTGAAGGACTGGAGCAGTCAGAAGCTGCTGTGACTGTGACTGCTGGAACACGTGAAGGCATGGAGCAGTCAAATCGGGCCAGAGGTATTACCATTTAAAAATCGAGTTTCTGAGACTCGGTTTGCAAACCGAGTCTCAGAGACTCGAGATCTGCGTGGTGCGTCCACGTGGCACTAAAATCGAGCCTTAAAGACTCGATATATAAATCGAGTCCCAAAGGCTCGATTTCCACGTGGAAAGCCTTCCACGTCAGAGTGCCACAAAACAATAAAACCGAGCGTCTAAGGCTCGAGTTCTACCCCAAAATCGAGCTTTTAATGCTCGAGTTGTTAGTATGCAATATTCTTCCGGAACTGGCCCAACTAACTATAAAGTTTAATTTTTATAGTTAGTTAGCCAGATTCCCCAGAGAGTGTTTGAGAGAGTGTGTTTGAGTGAGGCGTTTGAAATTGTGGGTTGTATTAGTGCATATTTCGAGTCTTATACACTCGATTTCTACGTTGTCCACGGACAAACCGAGCAAAATGAGTTTCTAAAACTCGAGTTCTAAATAAATCTCAAGTTTCAGAAACTCGAGATGCTATTATCACTTATTGTTTGTAAACCAGCCGACTAACAAAATTCTTGGCATAGTAACGTTATTTGGCAAGGGTGTTCCCCATTTCCCCCACAGAACAAACAGCGAGAGAAACGAGTTCTAAGAGACGAAAATGGTGCCAGACGAGACTGTGAAGCCTGGAACCTTGGAGGAACAGAGCAACACCGACGCTGCTCCAAACCCAAACCCAAACCGGAGAGCTGTGGAGGAAGAAGAAGAGGATGAGCTTGAAGAGGGAGAGATCGCTGGGGGAGAAGATGAGTCCAAGGGATCTTCTGCTACGACAGCTGTGACTCACCCTCTTGAGCATTCTTGGACTTTCTGGTTCGATAACCCATCTGCTAAGTCCAAGCAAGCCGCTTGGGGTAGCTCGATGAGACCTATCTACACCTTCTCTACCGTCGAGGGGTTCTGGAGGTATTGCTTTCTTTCTTTTGCTTTTTTCTATCTGGGTTTTTGTTTGGCTCCTCAGAAAATCGTAAAGTTTGGATCTTTATGTTTATTGAATAAAGGAAAATAAAAAGAAAAAAAAAGTGTGATTTTGCTTAGAATTTTTTTTTTTTTTTTAATTTTGTTGACTGTTTATGTGTTTGATGGGAATGAATTAGCTGAAGATTTGTGGATCTTGAATTTATACTATGATCTTGAATTCTTGATTGATAATGTGTTGTGGGTTGAAAAAAGAATGTGAAAATTGGCTCAATGGAGTGAAATGCTTTACATTTGACACGTTTTGGTGGAACATTTTTCTTGGTTAAATACATATAGCTTTTTCTTTGGAGAAATTGGAGCATTCTTGATTCTTTCATGTGAACAAACAGGTTCTTGCCTCTTGGGTTTTACTAAATGCGTAAGTGAATTGGTTGTATTTTCTGTAGATTATTGTTTGGATCTTGCATTCAGGCTCTGATTTTAACTTGTTCAATCCTGTATTTATCTATCTAGTACTTAAAATTTATGATTTTGAGTAAATTCTCTTTTACTCATTTTATGGGAAAACCAATATAAATACCAATTGAATCATGTAAACCCCTCTGGCCCCCTTTTTTGTCCTTTTGGTTTTGGAATGAGGATTCCATTTTTCTGCAAATGTATAAAACATAAACTGACTGAGAGAATAATAGAGAATACCTCATTAATTTTAACTTTTGAAAAATTTTCAAGCATAGGCATAGTTTGTAAAAACTTCTTATCAAGGAATGTGTGTGCTTATATCCTTATTGATGCACTGATTACCAATCACTCTTTCTCCTTTTTGTATGTAATACCTCTTGTCTTTCTACTGGTGTCTTCATCATATCCAGGCAAATGACTGACAAATTTGCCTCAAAATTTATTTTGTATACAGCGTTTACAACAATATTCCTCATCCAGGCAAGTTGGCTGTGGGAGCAAACTTTTATTGTTTTAAGGATAAAATAGAGCCAAACTGGGAGGACCCGGTTTGTGCTAATGGAGGGAAGTGGACTTTACCCTTTTCTAGACGGAAATCTGATACCTGTTGGCTATATACAGTATGTTTTCAGACCATCCTAGTGATTTAAACTCTGTATCAACCCTTTTATGTGGTATCTAATTTTCTGAATGTGCTGGTATTAGTTGCTAGCAATGATTGGAGAACAATTTGATCATGGAGATGAAATTTGTGGAGCAGGTGTCAATGTCAGAAATAGGCAGGAAAAAATATCTCTATGGACGAAGAATGCTGCAAATGAGGCTGCACAGGTAACTGGTTATTAAGCAAAAAAACATGAATTTTCATTGTATTGCATGCATTATTTGTTCACATGTACTCTTTTGGACCCACCGATGACTTCTTAACTTATTCTACTTCATATGGATGCTGAATTATAAATGCAACTTTGGTTCTGTATATATGAGTATAAACATAGATCCTTAGTTTATATTTTACCATGTCTATTCCTTTATTTCTCGGCGTTTTAGTCTTCTACTTGGATGGCAAGAAGGTAGAGGAAGAGAAAGAAATGTTATATGTGCAAGTTTGGAATAGTTGTCTTATGAATCCAAGTACTCAGTAAGTTTGATACTAAATGGAGCAGTTGAGTGAGCCCATAGGATCACCTGGCTTTCTCCTTGTTCTTTTCAGGGAAAATTACACTTTTCCACCACCCTAAACTTTCATCCCGAACAATTCCTTGATTCCATAAGATAAGTAAGAGGAAAGAATAAGCTGCCATTTGGGTAAACACTTGACCTGCCATTTTTTCATCATTTGAAATGTTGGGATAATATCAATATTATTCTGCTAGTACATTATTAGGAATTGACTTAGTGCTTCCTAAGTCAATCTAAGACGTTATTTGATATTATCCGGTGTGGTTGAAACACCATTTGTTTTTTCAATGATTGTCTTGATTCTGATTAAACGTGCATGGCTCATGTCAATTTTTTTTGCTGCAGGTAAGTATTGGGAAACAGTGGAAGGAGTTGCTTGATTACAATGACAACATAGGATTTATATTTCATGTAAGATTTTTTTTTTTTTCAAAGAATGAACTAATTTGATTTTCCATATTTGTTTGGCTCATTGTCATAGTTTTTGTGCAACATAAGTAAATTTTTGGTTTTGATCTTTCAGGAGGATGCAAAGAAACTTTACAGATATGCTAAGAATCGCTACAACACATGATCTGCTTAGTGTGTGTTTAAGTGTTTTTAGGATGATGCCTAGAGGATGCAAGATGTTTTCTGGATGCAGAAGCCTTGTCCTAGTTGCTATCAAAACCCAGAGCAATAAGAACGAAAGCTCTACCCAGAGCAACAACTATTGGCACTTCAAAAGGCTTATTCTAGGATTCTAGACTCAATTGTGGCTATCTCAGGCTCTTCTGCATTTTGCTAAAGAATTTACAATGCAAAATTTTACTTTTTTAATGATCTATATATGATGTTCAATGACAATTAGTTTAGTTTCTCAAAAAAAAAAAAAAAAAAAATCGTTGTTGTTTGTCTCTGCGTCATTCATTTTTGGTTGCAAATACGCAGTTATATGTAACGCCAAATAACGATGCTCATCCAATTATAAGTTTGTCAAAGTTCTCTTCACCACACGCCAACCATATCTGCTAGAACCTGAACTTAAATAGAGCAATATTTTGTCTAAATTAAATAGAAACATGAGAGAGATCCAATTATAAAGATGAAATGTTTAAAACTGCAACTTATATACTTCTTCATCGTCGTCGTCTTTGATAAATAACCCTAACTGTTCTAATTGGGTTCGAGTGAAAGATCCATGGAGCAGACGAGATGATACTGAACAGCCAAATAACATCTCAAGTTCTTTTTGGATCACCATATTCTCCTCAAAATCAACAGTTTTTTTCATCTGCTGGGAGAGAAACATCAGAAAGAAGTCCCAGATAATCAAGAAAATCAAAGTCTACATGTTAAAATTGTAGAAAATAATTAAGACAAGTCTTAGGAACCCATAAGGGATTAGCCAAGTCTGTAATCTTTAAGGCTTTTTGGACCCTGTGGAATACCCTCATAGGGTGGGACCAAATGTACTCTTAACACTTGACTTAATCAAATATAACTTTCTTGAAGCATTTATAATCAATCATTGCTCAATTTTATGTTATGTACTTGTTGTTGTCGAGAGTTCTTTTTACGTTTCTTGTACCTTAGACACGTGTCTTGATGCTATTGGACAACGCTTAGTCTAGGCTTTTTTCTAAGAAGGAAGTTGGACCTGGCGCTTTGCGAAATGGGCTCCAAAGTACCATTCTGCCGCTACTAGTTTGTGCGCAAACAATGAGTCCGAAGTCCAAGGGAAGATGCTGCAAAGTGAGCTTATCCTCTGCTTTTGCCGCAGAAGAAACTTTTCTCCAGTTTCTGCCACAAGACCAACTTTTCTGCTATGCAATAAAATCTTTTGCTGCACGGTAAAACTTCCTACTGTGCAATAAAACCTTCTGCTGCGCAGTATAGCTTTCTGCTATGCAGGATAGCTTTCTGCTGCACAATAAAGCTTTCTGCTGTGCAGCAGAACCTTCTGCTGTGCTGTAAAGCTTTTTGCATTTTTTTGCAACGTGAATGACTACTCTTTATTTTTTACTACAGAAATACTTTTTTACTTCCTGCACATAAACAAATCTAAAACCCAAAGAAAATACCAATTAAGCAAATGTTAGTTTACATGGGTTAGCATATTCTCAATATATACATACATATATTCATAAATACACCTAGTCGTATTCACATGTACATATATAAAATATATTTTTGCAGAACATGAGAAACAATGTATATGTATATATACTTATGGTAGGATAATGATTAGTTTGTGTCAAAAGTAAAACACGTAATAACAAAGAAATAAGAAAGTTTCAGTAGAAAAGGTTTAGCTAGTATAATAACTAATACGGTAAATATAATAAAAATGTACTACAGCAGAATAAATAGTACAGCAAGTAAAGATACCACAGCATGACAACTGATGCAGCAAACATGATAAAAAAGTGCTACAGCGGAACAACTAAATACATCAGATATAAGTTTTAACGAGTGAAATAAAATATATTTGCAATTGAAATCAAATATTGAATCTTCCCATAGAATAAGTAAACCAAGAAAGAACCCAAACCCCAACTTGAACAACATTGTCATAGGCTTTTGCCATCAAAGTTGTGCATTTTGGAGATTAGACCTAAATGGATACTAACTACTACTTTTTGGGGCTTCAAAGAGCAGGTTTGCTAAGAGTGAGGGAAAAGATGGTCTCTCTTCTTTTTCCCACTTTCTTTCTTTCTTTCTTTCTTTCTTTCTCTCCATTCTTTTTACTCTTAGTTTCTTACTACTCTCTTGTCATGGGTTGTTCCTCCTTTGGTCTTCCCTTTTCTTGGATCCCTCTCTCTAAGTGCCTCTCTCTCTCTCAAGGGCGGCTTAATGCATTTAGGGGCCTAAAGCAAAAACTAAAATTGAGTCATTTTATATATTTAAATCTATTTTTTATTAAAAATTAATATTACATAAACTCTATTATCTTGTTTTATATGCAAAATTACTACTAATTAACTAGATTTTTTTTAAACAAAATTTGACAACTTTTCACGCCTATTGATGTGACATATTGATAGTGGTAAGTAAAAAAGTAATGTTAGTGATGGACTTATAAAAACTAGTAATTTTTTTTATTAAAAATTAATATTACTTAAACTTTATTATCTTGTTTTATATGCAAAATTACTACTAATTAACTAAATTTTTTTTTTATACAAAATCTATGGACAAAATTTGACAACTTTTCACACATGTTGATGTGACATATTGATAGTGATAAGTAAAAAAGTGATGGATTTAGAAAAAACAAGTAAAGTTTACAAACTCAACTTATGAAAAATGTTGTGAATTTTTGTGTTTTTTTTTTTTTTTGAGAATTATTACATTTACAATATTTTCACAACAAATCCTAAATAATAAGTTGTTACTGGTTTTAATTTTAACCAATCAATGTAATTAATTTTTTGTCATCAATAATAGTCTGTAACAACTTACCACTTAGAATTTATTGTGAAAGTATTGTGAAAAATATTGTGGACATAATCTCTCTCTCTCTCTCTCTCTCTCTCTCTCTCTCTCTCTCTCTCTCTCTCTCTCTCTCTCTCTCAATGCCTCCCTTAGGTGCATACTGCTCTATTACCATGGGTTCCCCTTTAGGTCCCTCCCCCCTTTCATCCACGGCTACCTTTTCCTTTTATAGCGAACTGATTCAATAGGATTTCTCCCTTTTGCTCTTAGGGCTTCACCAACTGTTTTTGGCTTGTTGTCGGCATTCCTTCAGTGCTGCCCACCAACCCATTGATTGCCCAGCCACTACCTCTGCTCAGAATACATTTGTTGCACCACTACTCATTTCGTGACAAATTCTCTTTTGTTTGTTCTTGTTGTATACCTCTACTTCTAGGTTCAAAGGGATAAGAATTAGGCTACCTCACTACCTAGCTCTATGGCATGCATCAGATGGTCCCAACCGTCTATTACTTCTTTTGGGTAAGATACCATCCTAGTAAGGTATATTCCCAAAAGAAGTCATGGCTAGAAACCCAATATAGACCCCTTCCCCCTCCCCCCCACCAAACCACACACCTTTGAATCCCCTTGACCGTGGGCCTACCTCCCTTTTATTAGCTGGGTATAGGTTGGTAATGCTTCGGCCCTTATGTGCTTGCTCCACTATCTTCTGTTTTTGTCTTCTTTCGTTCCTACACCATTTTTGCTGTAGCAAATTAGCTTTGTTTTATTCTACTGCATGTCTCTGTCTTATTTCTTCATGCGTTTCTTGTTGTGTTTGTCATTTCCTTTAGTTTGGTTTTTCTTTTCTTCACGCAATTCCTGCTACTGATACTTCCTACTGTTCCTTGTTTCTTTTTATCACGCTACTTCATATTAGTTTTCACAACTATCTTTTATACAAAAGGATTTAGGCCTTTGTGAGCCAAATAATGTTAACTGGATCAAAAGGATCTTAGGCCCAATTTGCCTTGATCTGTCAAAGTCATTCTGCTGAAGAACTGTATTCTGCGGCAGATCTATATTCTGCTACTGATTTGCAATCTGCTGCAAATCTGCATTTTGCTGTAGATCGCTTTTCCTTGCACTTCTTTCTTTGGACCTTTCTTGCTCTTCGGTCTTCTTTGTGGGTCTTTGGGCCTTGCTTTTCTTTGGGCTTTCCTCCATTTGGGCTTTTGGGTACGAATTCAAAAAAATGGGCATTAACAGTTGTTTCTTCCTTTTACTCAGTCAATACATATATATTTTGTGGAGTTCATTTATCTTGTACACAGATTGGTTCGTATAATAATCTAAATAGGCCGCAGTGAGCCAAGTCCAGTTCACCCAACATCAATCTAGCCTCTTTTTCAGCAATCCAAGGTCCCACATCAACACTGGGCTAGGGAACTGTCAAAAAAGGGACCCACAATCACAAGCTTCAAATTTCAAGTTCCAATAATAAATAACAAAAAATTTTGGAATCTCTCAGATACTCAGATGCCCCTCCAAAAGTCCTTATCAAAAGAAATTAATCCAAGTCCAAAAGAATAATGGTGAAGTTGATATATATCACTATCTTTTTAGTATCAGGGCCTAAGGCAACAATTAAAATAGGGCCTCTTTCATATTTATGTATTAATTAAATTAATAAACATTTAATATTTTTATATTATAATATATTTCATTTAAAACCTATTTTTTTTTACCTTCTGAGATGCAAATTGGCTAATTAAATTTTTGTATTCAAGTTCTTTTAACATCTCTTTTTTAATTGATAATATAGCTAATCCATTTAATCTTTCTTAAGATATTGTCGATCTTAAATATGATTTTATTAATTTTAATTTTAAAAATTTCTTTATGTAGAAGCAACTATAATACGAGTATTGTTAGTAAAATTCTATAAGCAATGCATGTATTTGAAAATGAATTTAATATTTTTATATAATTTACTACGTCAATTGGAGCATATTCTTTTATTTATTTTTATATAACATGTGCAGTACTCTTCACTCACAAACATATTAATGTTTTATTTTGTTTTTTTTCTTTTAGTTACGTTTTTTTTTGTTTTTTGGATTGAAGTTTTTTGTCTTTTTTTTTGCTTTAGTCTTAATATAATCTTTGACAACTGTACTATTGTTGAGGGTCATTTTCGTAAAGTCAGCCCAACCCAGCATAACAGACAATAATAGCGGCAGGAACAGAATAAAACTATTAGGCCCGAGCGGTAGGAATGACAAAACACAGGCCCATAACACGAGCAAATGGGTCTTGAGGAAGCAAATGGGCCTAAAGGGCCCGGAAAGAGAGAAATGGCACCCATGGGCAATGTATGGTATGAAAAAGTGAGAATGGGCCGCAGCAGGCCCAAAGCGATGTAAAGAAAGTAGGGGTTAATGGCAAGCCCATGAACCCCAAGAATGAGAATGAGGAGATTGGGCCGAGGAAGCCCAATCAAGTTAGTAAATAAAAGCCCATGGGAATACAAAGTCAGTAAATGGGCTGAGGAAGCCCAAGGGCCGCAGGCCCAAAGAAGAAAGAAAGGGACAATGGAGCCCATAAAGTGAGAACACCAGCAGACTTCCATAAGTCACTGGGGGAAGAAGTGAAACAGCAGGTCTGAAATGGGCCTAGCAGGAACATGTTGCCATGGTAGAAAAGGCCAAGCAATGAAAACAAGACATAAAGCATAAAAACGAGAAATGGGCCAAGGGAGATGTACTAAGGAAAGCCCAATCCAAAGGGGGTAGTGAAGGTGCAAAAAGTCTGCGTAAAAGAATCAAAAAGAGCGGCAGACGAATACCAACAAGGCGCCATGAGCCGCAGGCCGGCTTCGAAACACACATAACAGGGAGCATGCGCAAAGCCCAGGTGCCACCAGCCTGTACCCAGCCAATATGGGTCGTGGTGGGGCCATGGGTCCGTGGTAAGAGGTAAAGGGGGGTGTGGTTTGGTGGTGGGGAGGGGGGAAAGGATTTATTTTGCGTTCCCTGTCCAAACCCTTTTGGAGGTACGTCCTGCTGGGATGACAGACCGTCCAAAAGGGGTAAGATTGGAGAGGGAACGCTGAGTGCATGCCATAGGAAGAGAGAGAAAGCATTTAAGGCCACGGCAGAGCAGTGCCACGGCGGACAGAAACAAAACGAACCTGTCTTTGTCTGGCGAGGGCGAGCTATGCACAGAGGGTGGTCGGCAAGCATGCCCAGACCAGACAAAGGCCGTTAGAGGGTAAAATGGTAAAAGAATGCTTACGGCAGGCCCTATAAAAGGAGCCTTGCCGTGCCCTGTAGAAGGGACTGAAAAACAGAGGAAGAAAAACACATAGAAAGAAAAAACTAAAGGAAAAAGATAAAAAATCACTTGTGAGGATAGTAAGCATGCACCGATAGATCTTTTCTTTTCCTCTCCCCCTCAAAATCCCACTCTCTAAGGGATAACGAAACGGTAAAAATAACAATAACTTTCTTCACACCTCAACCATTTAGGTCCGATTCCCTCAAAGTTATTAATCCCCACGGCAGGATATTCACCTGGGAGGTTGATTTCATTGAGAGGAAGCGTTCTTCCTCTTTGGACGGTCACCATTACAGACTAGATTTTGGTTTGACGTTTATCTTTGATTAAACCTCCATCATTGTTTAATCCATTGCTTTCTTTTCTTTTAAAAGCCATTATTATTATTATTGCTACTACTACTGTGACATTCGGCCATCATTATTATTGAAAGCTATAACATTCTGTTTGTTCACTTTGTTATCATTGTATCTGCCTGCTGAAATTTCGTTATAATAGCTCTGCTTGCCGTAAAGGGTGTTCCTGGCAGACTAGGTTAAGTTTGTGCCAAGCCAGCCCAAAGTGAGTTGCAGTTGGGCTGATCTCAACTTCCCTACTCAGAAAACACATCAGGGCCCATCACTTGCAGAGGGCGGCCCAGCCCAAACACAAAAAAAGGGCCCCTACAACTACTATTCTACTAATTAACACATAACAAAACGGATCCTATAACAAAAAATAATATAAAAATACAAGATTAAAAAAATATATCCACAAGGCCAGAAGTAAGCCCATAACCACAAGTCTTAATAGCTAAGTCCACCCACAAAAGATTTATAATACGAATTAAAACAAAACCCACACATCAGATAAGAAAAGTGGAAGACAAAAACGATACCAGCTTAGGTCCTCAGTTGTGAGTATGAAAAGAGGTTAGATTGGAGGAGAAGTGGAGCCACCAACAGAAGGAATTTAAGAGTAGTGACCAGTGGAGGGGAAGAATGATAGAGGCAGCGAGCAAGAGAGAGGGAAACAGTAGGTATGGCCGTATGGGTAAAATTTTGGGATTTTTAATTTGTGTATATTTGTTATTGTTTTGTGAGTAATATTTTTAGACCAGATTTGTATTTTATCTGGTTGAATTTTGGTTTGTCCAGAGGTTAATGATGTTATTTTTGGGACAATTGATTTTGTTTAAACTAAAGGATTTTCTTCTTGTTCTTGGATCAAATGGATGTAGCAAAATTTTTTGGGGTTTCTTCTTGAACCAAAAATTTTTTTTCCCTACAACCCCAGTTTTTCCAAAATTTTGGGGCCACCCTTCCACTTGGAGGCCTTAGGCAATAGCCTAATTGGCCTAGTGGAAGGACTGGCCTTATTTAGTATTTACTTAACTCAAACGAACATGAATATCAATTCCATAAATGCAAAGAGAGTACTTACACTTGCCATTCAAAACAAACATAAATTTTTTTTATTAATTTCCACGTGATCATGACCAAGTATAAGTACTCTCTCTGCATCAAAAACAAAAATGACCAAGTACAGCCTCAAAATATAGGAGTTAAGTAACTGCCTCCTCAGAAGCAAATCAGGGTCAGAATCATGGCCCAAAATGATTCAGAAACTCATAAAAGGAAGCCCACTATTAAAAAAAAGGCCCAAAGTGAGTTTACATTGGGTCGAAAAATTAAGTATCACTCATCAACTATCACATTTTTGCAAACACAGCCTCTCGGCCAAAATGGCCCATTACCATCAAATTTTGAAATATTTGGGCAAAAAGCACTGTTTCGAAAATAATTGGGAAAGTACCATCTTTTTAAGTACTCGAGTTTGGTGAACTCGAGTCCTGTGTTTTTTTCCTTCCACCGTGACACGCTGACATGGCATTTGGATTTAAAAATTTCGCATAGTACTCGAGTTTCAGGAGCTCGAGTACTGTTCAATGGGATATCCGAGTCCACTAAACTCGGGTATCAATCTGTATTGGCACTGCTTCTAGCAACTGGACTTAATAAATTCCAAACAGTATTCGAGCTACCTAAACTCGAGAACTGCTTAACACTAATAACTAAAAACTCATTTTTATTTCTCACTCACTTCTCACTCTCAGCGACCAGAACTCCCTCACCCTCTCCCTCTCCTTCACACATTCACACAAAGCCCAAACCCTCACACCGGCGGCGGCAGAAAACCCGTGGCAGCAGAAGACTCTCGTCGGCGATCGAACTCAGCTATCTTGCTGTGAACATTCACACTCTCACTCTCCGTCACACCCAAACATAAAAACCCCAAACCCTCACTCCATCGGCGGCGGAAGACTCTCGTCGGATACCTCTCACTCAGCTCTCTCACTGTCTCGCACTAAGGTCAGTTTTTTAGTTTTAGGGTTACGTATTTAATTTGAAATTTTAATGGATTGAAAATTAGAAATTTTTAGGAAAAAAAACACAGATTAGGACCCCAATAAATTTGAGCTAGGACTTAGTTATTGGTATTGTAGTATTTCACCCTCCATTTTGTGCTTATGGTGAAGAAATGCTATTTAGTCTAAATTTTCTTAATGATGAATTATTATTACTCATGTAAAAAAAATCCATGATTTTCGAAATGGGGTCTCATATGTAGGGTTTGAGAGAAGTTAAAAAAAGAAAAAGAAAAAGAAAAGTGGTACATACCTCATAGTTATGATTGTTATAGCTAGTTATTTTCAAATGAGTCTTCACTAGATAAGTGTTTCTATGGGTATTTATATTTATTTGTCAACAACTCTAATATTAAATAAATAAATAAAATAATAATTATGATAATAAAAACCTTAAGTGGACCACATTAAACATATCTCTCTAGTCCTACTTAGAACCATTAAAAAAACAAATATTGAAGGTTATAAATTGTAATGGATATGACTCAAAATTGTGGTTGTTATGTTTATATTATACCTCAAGGTTGGTGACAATGACTAGGTTGAAACAACAGAGTCTTCCTTTTTGAAGCTAGATACATAACAACCGCTAGTGAGTATTGACACATAAAAAGGTACTAGAAATCTTGAAATTGTGGTGGATGTGGACGTTCTTGAAAGATATCATGAGCATAAGGTTCTTTGGTACACATTAATACTTGAAATGATAAAGAAGATAATTTGAGTTCAGTGGATGTGTATTTAGCTTGTATCCTAACAATAAGCAGTTGTTGACAAAGCCAATTTCTTTCTTAGCCTTTACAAAAAAAAATTGAGAGTAATTTTGTTGGGCAACCCTTGCGGTTGGTAATTGCTACTTTATATAGATCCTTATAAGTTTTACAGTAGAGGACCATAAAAAAATGGTAATACAAAAAGTTTTCATACCTAGATTGGGGGTTAATAGATAGGTCAGTAAGGGAAAAAAGAAGAAGAATAAAGAATAAAGGATAAAGGTAACCTATTTATGCTATAATTTTTTTATATGGCCCATATTAAAACTTGTCACTCATTTAATAACAGCACTGATTTTTGTGTTACTTTGTGTTCCTCTATGGTTGTGGCCAAATTTAATATGCAAGCTTGATTTTAAGCTGTACACTGTGCACACACCTACCAAATTCAATGTAATTAACTTTTGTGGGCCACTTAAGAGTTTAAATTCATGCCTGAGGCACACATGTAAAGTTTTGTCCCACTGCCATAGTACATTTGCTAGCAATTTAAATAATGATCAATCTTGGGACATGATACTCAATGAACAAGGTTTTGTTTCTTTCTATCTTTGTTTTGATTGAATTATTGTATAGACAAAGTTGAATGAAAATTTCCATTATCTAGGTCATAACTAAGGCTGATACTGATACAATACTGAAACAGTTGCGAGATAAAGAAGGAGAACTTGAAGATTTAGAAGCTTTGAACCAAACATTAATATTGACGAAGCGCAAAAGCAATGCTGAGCTGCAAGAAGCTCGAAAAGAATTAGTAAATGTAAGTGTTTTGCCTCTTCAATGATGAGCAGCAAGAAGCTCAAAAATTGCATATGTTTTTATCATAAGTTGTACAAAGTTCCATGGCTCAGTGGGTGGGTGGTGGGTGTTAGGTATGCGTGCAAGTCAATCACAATAACTAACATTTCTTTTTTGTTCAAGATTACATTTATGAAGATGAGCTGAACACCTTTGTTGAGACTGGTGCTCTCTCTGAGCTGGTTGTTGCTTAAAATCTGGTTCAATTAGATTTTCTCTTAGTTCTAGTTTAAATCCGTTCCAAGGCAAATAATGCTGTCAAATGCATGTTCTTTTTCATGATGTCGTAAACATTCCATGTCTTTATAATGCTAGTTTACCATAATCATTTGTAAGTATGAAAAGAGGAATGTGATTGTAAGTGACAGAAGTACATGCCGCCCCCCCCCCCCCCCCCCACCTTACATCATAACCATACTCACTTAAAACCTTGCATACAATTCTTCTGATTGGTCTTCCACCCTTGCTCATGGTCCTCTTATACAGGTGGCTGTGTAGCTGTGACATGAGTTCATGATTAGTTCAGCAGTCCAATTGATTATTAAGTGATACATTTGGGCCAAGTGGAAATTAATTGTACCTGTTTCAAATTTTACACAATGTTATTTTCACTTATGGATGATATATTCTGTGGATGAGAAGCATATAGATCTGTCATGAATCTTGGGTTAGTATCGCAAATTTGAAATTTTGAATTCTACTCAGTTGGATGCTGTATATGAGTATCAATGATGATGTTGTCATTTGAAGTTTGACAATAAGACTGCCAGCTGGTGACTGACAGTAAATCATATATCACGTGACTCGTTCATAAGTTTGCCACATTAAGATGGCACTACATGTGACTCGGGTAAGGGTGTCCCCACTGTGTGATGAGTGGAGCCTTATAACATATAGCTAGGTGTGGTTGCCTAGTTGAGTGATGGTTGCAATTCTTGTCCAACAAAGGTCAAAGCATCAGATTCTGTATAGGAAACATGCAGTGTTTATTTGAAGTCCCTTAAAGAAGGATGATTAATTGTTATACTCTCAGCTCTCAACCAAATAAGAGAGATCATTATTGCTCCTATTTTTTCCTGATTGGTTTTAGAGGTGTAAATTTTTATGCATATAACTTATGAAGTCGCATGTTTTGAGATTATGCATGTACATGAGATTCGCGAAATGCATTTTAACATCTTTTGCTGGACAGGCTGGATGTTATGCTGCTTGTTGTCTTTATCATCTTCCTTAAGTTTATAAAATCTAATATTTATTCTATCATAGGTGGGGTGGACCCTTAACTCAAAATTGGTTAGATCAGCAATTAGCTCTACAGAAACGGATATTATCTCGGATGCTAGAGCTAGGAATGACGCCTGGTATTGTTACCATAACTGAATTCCACGGCAACTTTGCCTGACCAAAATTTTTTGGGAGATGTTTTTTAGTTCTTGATTCTTAATTAGATAAAAAGGTTTTTTTTGAAGTGACAAATTATTCATTCTCAATGTGATGTCGTGGCTAATCAAATGTAATGTCTCTTTGTTTCAGTGCTGCCATCATTCTCTGGGAACATTCCAGAAGCCTTGAAGAAGATATCTCCTTCAGCAAACATAACTAAACTTGGAAACTGGTAATTCATATTTCTTGTTCTTTGATATGCCTTGTACACCTTTGTATGACTTGTGGTCTATGAATTCCAATTGTCTGAAGTATTTTATATTAGACAACATGAATTAGACCACAAGTCTAATTCATACTATTCAATATGTTCAGGTTTTCCATCTTTTGTCATTAGGAACTCTGTTGATGCTAAGTGTCGTTGGAGCTGTACTTACCTTCTGGATCCCTCTGATCCTTTATTTGTTGAGATTGGGGAGGCTTTCATTAGGCGACAAGTTAAAGGTGCTCCTTTTTCTGTAGATTGTTTACTTGGAATAGCACTATTCTTCGCACTATAGCATTAACAAAGTTTTCCATATACATGCGTGTGTCCTTTAATCACTTCATTTTAGTCCTACACGACTGCAATGAAAAATGATTTTAGACATAAAACTCAAATCATTTAATAGAAGATGATTTTAATCAGAATTTATTCACTTTTTAAAAAAAAGGTTGTACCTTGTGCACAAAGCTCCCACTAGAGGTAATGGTAGGCTGTCTTACCCTGGCCATTTTTCTTTTTTTTGGAGAGAATGTATTCATAGTCTATGAGTTTCAAATTCAGTTCAATTTCTAGTCTTCTTGGTGACTTAGTGGACCATCAGTTGATTCACTTTTTTGCTGCCAAGTAGCAAATGAACGGATTTGCATAGTCTTTCAACCTTTGGCATTGTATGGAGACCTTGGGATTGGACTGAGTTTCATTGGTATAATGATTATCTGTAGAAACTTGGAAGTGGGCTACAGTTTCACAGTAATTGATACTATGAACGTGTATCAACCTTTCTGTAAATGAATATAATGATGGTTTAAAAAAATTGCTTTAGTTACAAAAGGATGATGCCAGAGTTAATCCCTCCCCCCCCCCCCCCTTTTTCCTTTGAGTACAGATGCTTTTAGCGTCATCAATGATATAATTTTAATGGTTCAGTTGTATATGAAGAGTTACTCTTAAAAGATGACTTGTATGGACTAAAGTCATTTTTTTTCCTTTCTAATTTAGTGACTGATTTTGTTGGTCATGTTTGTATGCATTGATTACAGAATATGGGGACGTGACAGACATTTACAACTGGTAATTTCTCTCATTCAGATTCTTAGTAGAATGTTTCTTAACATTTTTGGATATATGATTGAACACGGTTTCTCCAAGTTACCTAACTTGTTTTTGCATTAAGTTGATTTTCTGTCCCCCCAGTATTTTAGGAAGCAGTTTTGTCAGTAGTTTATTTTGGCTAACACATATATGTGTGTGTGTGTGTGTGTGTGTTTGTGTATGTATGTATATATATTGTTTTGGCAAATATATTGTTTAGTTTAGGACAAAAACAAAATTTGTGAAAACTTTAGGTATGGAAGCAATAACTTAGCCCTTTTTTATTTATTATCTGATGTATCTGTAGCACTCTCACTTGTTACAGAAACATTTTCAGAAGTGCAAATCTATGAACATGAAACAGATGTGACCAATTTTTTAGGATTGGTAGAGATATAAAAAGATAATTTGATAAGTAAGTTTGATCAAGCCAGAGATTTTCTATGCAGCATTATGCTCCTATAAATGACAAACCTGTGATACATGTACACAAGTTGTTCTCATGATCATTACGTCAAACTGAAGCTTGGGCATTTGTGTTATCAAATTCTGACATTCCGGAAGTTTTTATTTGTAATTAATATAACCAGTTTTATAGAGGGTGAATGAAAAACTGAGGAATTAGGAGCCTTTCTTATTTTTGTGATTATATACATGAACAAGCTTGTGTCTTGTTGGATGGTGTGAGTCCAGTGGCAATGCTTTTTCTTGAAGGTTTCAAATTGTAAGTCTTGACATTTAAAAGTTGGGTTTAAGAGCGATTAATCATTGGGTTCTTTGAAACTTGCATTCTTAGAGTTTATCAGTTAGAATTAACCGTGTCCAGAAGAACAAAACTAGTATCTCTTATAGTAAAATTTGGTTCTCTGGAACCCAAGGTTTGAAAGATGATGTAGTCAGTGATCTAACTAGGAGTACGATTCATAAAGCAGTTCTTAGAGAAGCTTTTCTTTTCTTTTCTCCTTTTTTTTTATTTTTTTTGTGGCCTTTTTCTGTTGAAATGGTTTTTTTATGCCAACAAATTAATCTTAGTTACCAAATGTCTATGGCTTTAATGGGACTTGAAAAAAATGTAATTTCACTTTGATATTTTCATTTCACAGTTTTGGCTTCATAGTTATAGTTCATATTTAGACCTGTTTCGTTGTGGACCTCCTATCCAGATCATTATCATGTTCTTCATTGCGGCCCATTGTGCATCCTATTTCTTCTTTATGTTTTATTTTACAGTTGAAATAAGGCAATTTTTTCCCAAAACAATTGGGGGAATAATCTTACTAGCAATTATTAGATTGTTCTATGCCCTTTTCTTCTTTGGTGTGTTCGTAGCATACTTGCTAATGTGGGTCACTGAATCACCTGTTACCATGTCTTCTATTTAGTGATACATTCAATGAAAATTCCCCACCTACAAATGATCCAACATATATATCGTTGCTCGGAGCTTCTGTCTACAAAGCAATGTCCAAAGGTGACAAGGATGCAGTGTGGTTAATGCAGGTAAGCTCCTCAAGTTACCAACCCACCCTCCCCCCAAAAAGGCTTATTGGAAATTTTGTTGGAGTATGTTATGTGATTTACTTTGTCATGTTTAGTCATTTACTCAATTGATATTCAAACCTTAAGAACCTCATTGTTCAAATGATGTAGCAAGTTCAGAATGATTAGTGATTGTGATGGTGACATTGTTTTCCTATCATGCATTCTGCCTGGTTTGCTTAGTGTGTAATGTGTCATAATAAAATGTTTAAAGAGATAACTGGGTTTGTAAAATAATACCCCTTTACTAGATGCACTAAGGGCTTCTATATAACTTTCAGTTTTATTGCACCTTTACCTGCCTACTAAAATATGTGAATGTGCATTGGATATTCACATTTGTTTGTATTTTATCAATGTGTCGCTCTCATGCTTATCAGAACTTTATCTATTAAATAGTTAAAGCATGAAAATAGAGGTCAAATGTAGAATATCTTTGGAACCAAAGAAGAAAATCAATTAAAATGATTATTCCCTCTTTAGTTAAAATACTGATGCTTATCATTTCGAAGTTTCATCTTGTTAAATGTGCTACCCAAATGCCCACTCTCGGTTGCTGTACTAAACAGAGGTTTTCTTTTTGCTGATTCATAAAAATCAACTACAAAATCTAAAGTGAATATATATGGTGGTTCAAGAAGTGGTTCATGCAAACCTTGACATTGTATAATCATAGATATTTATAGTTGACAGTTCTATGAATGTCCAGGGTTGGCTCTTCTCTTCAGACTCTGCATATTGGAAACCACCCCAAATGAAGGTATGTATGTACATAAGATGTACTAAATTCTAAGCATTCTGTTTTTCTTAGTTGTGATAAAGATGTTTTTTGTATTAAATGGGGTGCTGCAAACAGAATACTAAAATCATTTTTATTTCTAAAGGATGTGTGATTGTGTAATTTATTATTTGGTAGTATGTAAAGATTATCTCTTTTTCCACAGCAGTCTTACATTGTTTCCTAAATCAAGTTGCAAAGCCTTCCAGATGGCTAATCGAGAGTCTAAGCTCTCTTGGGCAAGTTGAGAAGTATCAGCAGATAAAAGGTTATTGTGACATTTTGTTTACTGTTCTGACCCTTCTTCTTTGGGGGATATAAAAACTGTTATTCTGCCAAGTGCCAGTTTGTTTGCTTCTTTAGAGCAGCGACTTCATGCATTCATGCTGAAAGTTCAAACTCTATCCATATTACTCCTATTGTGACCCTGCTTCTCACATTGCATAATTATATTCTTTGACAGAATGGATGTAGCTTCCAATTTAGAATCACTTGGCAGTCCAATAATCTTAGGAAATTCATTTTTTGGAGGTTCATTGTATATTTGTAATCTTTGTCTCAAATCTCTATGATAAAAGTGCCCCATGATTGAAATCATCAGAGTTAATAATCTTATTCTCTAGTATGCTATTGTTCCCCGTTTGAATAACTTAGGATAAAACTGTGATTAAGAAGTACATATAGTAGGCGATAATGCCAAAGAATGGCCTGCAAAACTGTCTGTCATTTAAGATTAATACCAAGAATGGTATTTAACTTCTTCAAGGGTGTTTCTAGTTTCTAATCACACAAAACCTGAGTACAATGGCCTGAGAGACCAGTAAAAAATTATGCTGATGAACACTCGAAGTGTTCAACAGCACTTCCATGGAATAAGACAGGGCTTTGGTATGGCAGCACCAGAGTAAAGAGGGCATTGGTATTAGTGAAAATAATGGAGAGCAGCTGTCCTCTAAAATAATTATGGGGATAGGTTGAAAAGGTACCCAAAGAGAAGTTATCAAAAACCTTCAGGTTTTGTATGAAGTGGTTTTGAAAACTGGATCTGATGATGCTATTTTCCTTAAGTTTCTGAAATATATTTGTTGCTCAACTTCTTCGATTTTTACATTACTCTTACTGATCCCAGAGAAAAATGATATTGTGCTATAACTTCTATTCCTTTTGCATTGGGGTGGTTGCTAATGTTTTCTGCTGCCACACACGTTTTATGTGTGTGCTATAACTTCAATTATGGTGATTAACTTTCAACTTGGTGATATCTGCAGGCACTTTTACATTCTGTTCCATTTGGGAAAATGATAGTTCTTGATTTATATGCTGATGTCAAACCAATATGGAAAAATTCATCTCACTTTTATGGTACTCCTTATGTCTGGTATGTAGCTCTTTAACATAGTAGCTGTTATTTAAATCTCAAAGTAGATGTTTAATCTTCATGGGATCTCACCCTGGAGATTTAATTTTATAGTAAATATGAATACTTTTAATATGCTCCAAGTGTATGTTGCATAACTTTGGTGGAAATATTGAAATGTATGGCATCTTGGATGTGATCTCCTCAGGTCCAGTTGATGCCCGTGTCAGTAAAAATTCAACCATGGTATGTTCTACTATGAAATCCAAATATTGTTCCTAGCATGTATAACTTGAAAGCCTAAACTGCAGGAATTTTTCTTTTTTATTTTGATCTAGACTTTCTAACATTGTAGTAGATTTGGAAAAGCGGTTCAATTGCTAGTTCATATTTTATACAGCAGAGTATCTGATTCATAACGTTTGCTATCTTCTTGCTTAGTGTGCGTTTGGCATTGGCTTAAAAAGCTAGTTTTTTTTATTATTTAGCTTATTTTTGCTAATATTTATGGGTCCCATTGTACTTTTTGGTACTATTCATAGGTCCTATTGTATTATTTCAGCTACCTTTTAGCTTTATCTACAGTACTTTCAATAAAAAGTTTTCAGTTTCAATTAAATAAGCTGTTCCAAATATACTCTTAATCTGCACTTACATCCACTGAAAAGAACACTGGTTGTGAAAATTATAAACCTTGGTACATGTTTCTTTTGTTACTGTAGTTTTGTGACTTTTTTAGAGCAGGTTGACTTAAAAACTTATTGTAACAGGTTGGTGTTGGTATGTGCATGGAAGGGATAGAGCAAAATCCAGTTGTTTATGAGTTGATGTCTGAAATGGCCTTCCGGAGTGAAAAAGTTCAACTTCTGGTAATTATAGATTTTCAACTTCTTTTAATTACTTGTTTTGGGCAGGACTGCTATTCAATACTTATTTTAGCAAGGACTATTCCGTAATTAGAATAGAAGGGCGCGAAAACTTTTTAAGATTCACACACGTATTAAAAAAGTTTCTATACTCTTCTGTCCCCCTTATCCTGCTTCACCATTGGTTCTTTCTGTATGTTACTCTAATAGTCTAATGTTATTTCCTCTTTTTTTACTATGAAGTAATCTATCCTCCAGGTTATGTCAAACTGTGAATGTATAGCAGGATTAATATTGGATCATCATCAATTCCAAAAGTTTAAGCTGTTAGGAAGTGAGCCAACATTGTAAATTATTCATACCACATGCTTACTCCCTCCTGCACATGCAGGCCCACCCAATACCCCTCAACTGATTTGTGGGCCTTGCACATGCAGTCAAAAGAAATAACCAAGAAGAGAGACACTAAAATTGGTAAACAAGACCAAAAGGACTAAGGAAGCTTACCGTATTGGTAAAACATAAATCTTAAAGCTTAGGTTGTTAGGAAGTAAGAAGAAAATCTTTATCAAGCCTACCATCAACAGGTATAGAATAAGGATTTATTTAACTTACGTGTTTTTCCTCCTATACTGTTTTGACAATTATTTTTGAATACATAATTGGGCTAGATTATGTGGCTACTTGGCATTTTTTTTATAAAAATTTTTAACTTTTAATTTTAATTTTTAATTACTCACAAACACATTTGCACATGAAAAATGCATGCTAGATTCAGATGAGTGAAAAAAATGCTTCTACGATACTGATCAAAAAAGAAGAAATGCTTCTTTGATGGTTCATGATTGCTGACATTTTAATGCTGTATGGTTGTAATTTAATGTTATTACTATTGTAGGAGTGGTTGAAGTCCTATTCCCACAGACGCTATGGCAAAGCAATTCATCAAGTTGAGGCAGCTTGGGAAATTCCTTATCACACAATTTACAATTGTACGGATGTAATAGAAGAATGTTTTTTTTTTTTTATTAAATTTATTGAATAAGATGACTAGAAAGGGAAACATAATATAGTGTTCTTTAATCTTTTGGTTCTTAACATAACAAATTTGTGTTGCAACCACCAAGCCATAGTCCCAAATTTTTGGAGTTGACTATGGATCATCAACAAATTATTCAGGGCCACATTTATTTTTTTCGCCATTCTATTCTATCCAAAGTTAGGGTGGTGGTTTTTAAATTTACAACTTCTAGTCAAGGATATCCATTCCATATTTAGTTTCTTTTGAGAGCATATAGACCAAAATGTAGTAATGAATCCTTGAAAGAAGAAATTTTAGCGTTGTTCTCTGAACTCGTGGAACGAACTATATAATATTTCTTGTCAAGAGATGAATACCAGTATAGAAAGGTGACCTTTATGTGGTGATCATTCATTGCTTAATTTTATTTGCAATAATCAAAACTTTGTTGATTGCTGCTAGTTACTTCTCTTCTCTTAAGGTCTTATCCCTGACGTAATTTTCTCTTCTTACAAATGCTTTAACATGACTTTCATTCTAATAGAGGATTTGCAAGAATTCCCTATGATGTTTGCTTGTGAGTTCACTATAATTGTACCAAAAAATTTCACCATGCACCGAGAAATATGATGTTCCTTTTGTTGCTGCAGAAGATATTCAATAATATTCCTATCAAAATAATTGAGCACCAAGAAAGCCCTTGTCTACTTCTCTGAAGAAATGATTTTAAAAGTGTCTTTGAGAACTGTAAATAAAGAGTAATCTGAGGCTGATTCTTTTTCCTATGGAAATATTCTAAAGTTTTAACGTCATTAAAGATTCTTTAGTGAAAATTTCTCTACGACTTATTTTAGTTCTCTGTGTAGGTGGTCTATTGCTTTTATGTTTATGGTGTCTTAAAAAAAATAATAATAATAAAAAAAAAAAAAAGAAGAAGAAGAAGAAAAAAAGATGCTAATGTTGCTGTGTGGACCAAGAATTAAAGTATTATTTGGTTATGTAAATGTATTGTGTTTTCTTCTGCTAAAGCTTTTAGTGATTCTATGATCTTTTTTAACATGATCATTTTGAAGTATACTTTTATGAAATGAGTGTTTGCTATAATATAGATATTCATTCTACATTCCAACTAAATAAATTACATTCACCAGCTATGATAGCTGTTGATAACTTTTTGGCTCCTGTAGTTAGGACAGCATCTTACTAAATGCTTATTACGTGGCCTTTAACTCATTGCAGGATCATAACACTGATTTCATGGTCAAATTCCCAGATTGGGATCCATCAAATACCAGCTCTCCTTTGCCTCAGGCACATTTATGGTATTCTACTCAGACGGTGATCAAAGCCTTAAGACTTCTAATTGATGCTGGAAATAATTTTGCTGGAAGCATTACATATAGGTAAAATGGAAAAGATTATATATCCATAAGTTGCAATATTCTTCTTCTATTTCCTTGGCATGATCATGACAATCCTGCATAAAGTTAATTCTTTTGAATTGATCCTTCTGTTTCCATTCCCTAATCAATATGTTTTATTTTATTTGGTCATAAAAGCTTGAAAACATGCCATATTTGTGATGTGGTTCAGTTGGATTAACTCTTTTTATATTAGGCTACATTCTTATGATACAAAATACGTGGTAACTAATCTCAACTTGCCTTTATCGACTTGTGATAGTGTCATTTTCCCCCATTTTTGAAGAGTGAAGAGATAAGCAGAATAAATGAGCTACGGTGCATAAATACTACTTAAACCTGAAATTCCAAGTCACTAAGTAGCACTTTGCACATTGGATCTGATATGTGAACCTTTATGTTATCAGTGACCCAACAAGAACTGCTCAGAGTTTCTCAAACTTAGGTATGGATCTATGTAAAGTGTATCACAGATAGATCAAATTAATTGGTGACATGCAAAGCCAAGATTGTTAATGCTAACAACAAATGGGGTTTTTTTTTGCATGTCTGCTATGCAACACAAGGAAGCAAAAGAGGCAACAAAACTTTGTCATCAAAGGGAGCAAAAGCGTAATGCAGCCAAGACAGCCTTAGAGATGGCAAGAATAAAGCTTCAACAGTGATTGCATATTAACCATTCTCAATGTAAAATACAACCACCAAAAATGAAGTTTTAAAAAGTTGTATAGAAAAGTTACAAACTGAAGCTTAAAACTGATGTCAAACTCATGTACACAAAGCAAGCAATGTTTGCAATCCGAATGAGCATGATGGGGTGTCAAAGCAATTTCTCAATGTCAGGCCCTTGATCTGATTGATCGAAGCACCTTAAACTATGCATGCATGTTTATAAAAAAGGGACATTTCATAAAAAAATGAAAAAAAAGGGACATTTTATAAAAAAACGAAAAAAAAGGACATTTTATAAAAACTTGGTTCTCGAGTGTTTGAAACTCGAGAACCAAGTAAAATATTTGCTTGAACTGGTCTTCACTCTTGCGTGTGAGTTTTTCTTATTTTGCCCAGTGGAACTCGAGTCTATAAGACTCAAGTTCTATGCAAATTTTAAATCAAGGTGAAAGAGCTGATATTACGTTTTTGGCATAGAAAATCGAGTCTTAAGGACTCGATTTTTATTTTCTACACCCAGGTGGCATTTTTGTCCAACTCAGCCACACAAAGCGAGCGCAAAGCGAGTCTCTGAGACTCGAGTTTTAATGTAGATATCGAGTTTTAAAAACTCGGGATGCTAGTTTCCATTATTCTTCCATCCATTGCGTAACTTACTATATACAAGCCACTCACACCGCTAGTCTGCACATTCCCTCTCTGTGCCTCTGCGTTGACGTGTAAAACTACCAAGAATAAACAGGGAAATGGAATTTGAACTTGAATTTTGTGCTAATTCAAGTTCAAATTCCATTTCCCTTGTTCCCTCTCTCTTTTTCTCTCTAAAAAAAATTGGTTAATTCTGTTTGAATTGTAGATAATTTTTATGAATATAGATTGTGCTTAAAAATAATATATTTCTCCTTGGCCACTTTTATAATATACTAGCCGCGAACTCGTGCGTTGCGCGTGATAATTATTTTTATGGTGGTTTTATTAAAAAAAAAATTTACAATTTAAACTAATATAATAATGAGTAATGTATTTCGTAATTATATTTTTATTTATTATAAGAACAATAATAAATGTAATATAGGATTAATCCAAAACACCAAAAAAACATAAACTAAAAAAAATTAATAAAACTTAACAATGATTAATTGAACCAATATTAGGATAAAATTTTGTTTTTGATAATCTATTAAGGTTATTTTCTTTGTAGAAATTATAATTTCGGCCGCTCAAAACATATTATCAAATAAACAATTATTAGCAAAATCTAAGAATTAAATTTCTATACATGCATTGTTACAAAATAATAATAATTAAAATAAAATTGCAAAAGTTAAAATTTGTCACATATTCGATTATTTTTGTTTGGCTAACCTTTGCTTTTCTTTAAATAAATGGCATTATAAAGTACTTCTAGTACAACTATTAAGAGTACTTTGTCCACCACAAAGGATTAGAAAATAAACAAAAATTAGTAAAGTCTCATAGTTTAACATTTAAATTGAGCACTATAAAAAATCATGCTATGTAACAAAATAAATACCAAATTATCCAAATCATGCTATGCGATAGAATAATATTATATTTTTATATGTTATATTTAATTCTTTAGAATGCAATAGGATAACATTTAACATTCAAAGAAAATAAAAAATAAATTAAAAAAAAACAACAACAACAACAATTTAAAAAACTAAACTAAATCACAATTTAAAAAACTAAACTAAATCGCATTAACCCAAAATAGAGTTTTAAAGAATATAAAAAATTATCAACCTAAAGTAGAGATGCAAGAAAAATAAAAAAATCCACCAAAAAATTGAGAGAGAGAGAGAGAGAGAGAGAGGGAACCTTTTTTTTTTGTGAGGGAAAACTATGCATAGAATAGAAGAGATAGTGACAAATTTATAGTAAGAATGTATGAATAAGAAGAGACAAAAATAAAGGAAGATGAAGGGAAAAAGGAAGAATGATATTAATGTAGAGGGTAGTGAGGAGATGAAAAGGTAAAGGAGGTAGAAAGATTGAAGAAGTAATGGGGAGATGAAATGGTAAGGGAGAGAGAAAGGTTGGAGAAGTGTAAATAAGTAATGGAAGTAAATAAATAAGTAGTGGGCTGCATTTATAGACTCAAACCTTGGAAGTATGTTCGAGAACCAGGCATAGTTCAACATGCATGATGTAATATTAAGCACTTTGGCATTTCCTGGTTATTGAGCCATAATACTGTGGTCTAGGTTGAACCTAGTACCTATTGTTGCCCACCTAAAACATGAATGCAAAGGCACTAACACAAAATACAGAAAATCTCTCAAGTAAATAATATTATTCTCATAACATTCAATGGAAGGTAGACACACAAACACGCCACTCATTTAATGTGTTTTAGTCATACAATGTTGTTATTCTTATGATACTGACCATAAACAATCACCTACTGCAAAGTCAAACACTACCAAGATATAAGCTTTTACAATCTAGACAGAGAGTTGAAAATAAATTAGGAGGAGGTGACAGACTTCCACTCCTTGTGCTAATTTTGGAACAAAGGCAACTTCACAGATCCTAATCTAGAGCAATTAAATCCCCAATTTTGTGCCCAAAGTCCAAGTACCAGTTGGAATTTATATCATAGCAAACGGATGCATGCATGGGCCAATTATACCAATTAGACAACGGGAATATTACATTGAATGGAAACCATTTGTCAAGGCACAAAATGGTGTCCTATGATGAAACATTAGTTGAAGCTATCAACTTAAATATCAATATACAAATGGAAAATTTGAATAAACAAAAGACATGACTAAAACAGCCAGAGAGAGTGAAGATCGAATTAACATGTGAAGTCCCCCAATCAATGCCAATGTGAGACTAGGAGTCTACCATTGGAAATGATCCAAGCACAATGTCTTTGACGTATTGAAATCTGAATGATGGAACTAAAGTAACATCAGGACTCCTACAACTATTCAATTATAATGCAGGTGTCTGTCCACTATTAGCAAATTGAAATCTAATAACCAGGGCAAGAAAAATGTTGCATTGTCATGCCTTATTCAAAATTTAACACAATTTGCAAAGCTAAATTCTAAAAAGAAAAAAACTACATGCCACATATTGCCTAACAATTAATTAGTTATGGAATCTCACAATTCACCTCTACAAACACCATTTTTTTTTATTGGTAAATTACACATGCATCATATGCATATGGTGGAATAGTACACCCAACTATTACAAGGGGAGGAGGTGTCATTTGAGCTAGAGCTCATTGTCTAAAAAAAAAAAAAAAACAATTTAAACAAAGAAACAAATAATAGAAAGGAAAGATCCATATATGAAGAACAACCAAAACAACTTGATAAATAGCAATCAATTCCAGCACCTTACTGTAACATGCATGCGCAATAGAAAACTGCATTGGATCTTTGACAAAAGGGAATGAAGAATCATTTGCGCCATCTTTGCCCTAGGAAAAAAGAAAAGGAAAAGAAAAGGGTAAAAACATGCTCAAATCAAAACATACAACATGGAGAAATATAAGAGTTCAAGGCTTGCCTTTTCATACACATACAAGTTCCCATCGGCATGAGCAACAACAAAACTACCTTTACGCACCCGTGCCCTCTCAATCTCTCAATTTCCAATTCCAGTGCTTGTTTTGCATCCAGTTGCTTTTGTAATTGAATTATTCTCTTATGGAGTTCCTCCTTTTGCCTCTGTGTAAGAAACCAATTGTAAGGTATAACTAATCTATCTTTATCCAAAATGACAAGGAAATATTTAGGTTATCCTTTACGCACTTAGAAACAACTCACAAACCTTTTGATCTTCAGCCAGTTTCAATACATTCACATCAGCCTTTTCTTGCTCCAATGAGGCCAATTGCAGAGAACTATTTCTTATAGCATTCTGAAAGAAGAACAAAAACAGCTCGGTCATCCTGCAAACATGAATGTATAATCATAAAAAGAACACTTCAACTGATGCTGCAACTAGTTGAATTATTTTTTTCATTTCATTATTTAGATAAGTAACAACTAGTTGAATAAAGTAGACAAAAGTTTTGCTGAGAAAATAAAGGACAGTGTAATATAGTTGTGCAACTGAAAAATAACTTACATAAGTTATTCTTGTCCATCGAAAATCATTCCCGTTTTCTTCTCCTTACTGGTTGCTTGACTGGTCTCACCTTGCCTGAAAAGAACACAAGCAAATATTAATATGCAAATCATTTATCTATTATATGTAATCGGTATTGAATCGAAGTATCGTACCATGTCTAGTCCCACAATCAGGAGGATGTGTCTGTGTCCGTTGCGGCCTTCGCGGCCGATCCTGAATGTGTGAAGCCTCTGGTGGGGCGGCGAGTATCTGTGTCTGGATGAACTCGGTATGCACAAACTCAGGGGGGACAGCACCAGGGGTGGGTTGCCTAGGAGTGGGCATGAATCTCATCTCATCTCTACCATGTACATCTGCGGGGGCAGTGCTGGTAGTCACTGGGAGAGACATACAGGCGGTGGGCAATGGAGATGTAGTAGGGGATGTGGGTGGGCAGGTATCATCGCTCCTCATGGATGGGGACCAAGATGTGTCCCCATGGGCAAATGTATGGGATGGACCCGCATCATCGTGCGCCATGGAACCCATGTCATAACCAATGTCCAAACACATCTCATCTGCTGTCTGACTTGCTTCCTCCATGGTGTGGTCATGCACGGGTGTGTGACGCCGACCAGATGTGGGCACGGGTGTCTGACGCCGACCAGATGTGGGCACGGGTGTCTGAGGCCGACTAGAGGTGGGACGCTGACTAGATTGACGGCCTCCTTGCCGTTGACGTCTACCTGCTTGCCGACCACGCCCTACAGCCGGTTCACTTGTGTTGCCCGCAGTGCGTGCATCGTCCAATGTCAACCGACCGAGCTCTTCAACAGCTCGCAAGGCATTAATACAATCATTGTAGATCTCAGACCCTGGTTCGCACTTCTCCATAATCCTCAACTGTGATTCAACCTGTCACAAGTATACAAGAATAGTGTTAGTAGGTTGAACTAAACTATGCGAAGCGAGATACATTTATAACAGAACAGTGTTTGTAAGCTTACCAAAGTGTCCCAGTACGAGGTCTCTCTCGTAATATGGCGAACAGTGCGAGGACGAAACCACACCATATAATCGTCATTGTAGCTCATCTCCCCATGAAAGGGCGGTGCATCGGCAATTGTGGCATGCGCCGCCCATTTAGCAATATGTGTTCTATGTTCAACAGCCCAGTCTTTTTCATGCTTGCCCTGAAGTGTTATCTTGTGAAGTTCAGTTGAAGTATCGACATTGATCGGTATGTCTTGCTTCATCCCAAACTGTCGGAGAACACGTTCTGGGTGAAGGCCTTCGACCACCCAAAAATGTATCAGCGGCACGATAGACCTCCATATGCGTTGGCCTGCCGTACAATATGCGGGCAGGGAACCCAAATAATTTCTGTACGGCTCCCAGACAATCTGCAATGATCCAACAAATGCAAACAACCATATTAACAATATAATTACAAAAATTGTGTAACGGATGTGAACAATACATAGCAACAATGTTTAACTCTGAAATAAAAAATGTTTATTCATTGCCACTTGTAAGTACGACAACTACATGCCAAAGCGATTCCTACTTGTAACGCACGATACCTGATTTGGCCGTAGCGAAGTGAGCGACAAACGATAGGCGCGTAGGACGTGCATTGGATGTTCAGTTGTTATCTTAGCCCCTTTCCATCTACCAAACAACACAAACATAACCTTCATATTAGGTACTTACATAATTCCCATGCGACTAAAGATAATACAAAAATTTAAAATGGTAACTATCTAAGATCCTACATACCTGATAGCAAGTGGACCTGGGGGCAGTGCTTGGTATGGATGCCTCATCACAGGACATATGTGTGGAAACCTCTCCCATGCCCACAACTGCACCAATAGCACGGCACCGCCAATCTGCTTGGCTCCCTTCTCTGATGCATTACAAAGGTGTCTATATAACCAACTTTGTGCTGCACTACCCCAACTATATCTCTTTCCATTGCTAATTGGATTGAAAAATTGCAAATACTTAATTGAGTGCCGTTCGCCAGACTTGTCCATAAACAATATACCAGCCAATATCTCCAGTATGTAAAACCGAGCATACCACTGCACAAGCTCCTCACTGGCATCAGCCGGGAGAGGGTCCCTAAACCGATCCTCAAGCCATTTGGCTTTTATCCTTGGCCCTTCCATCACTCCACCGTTCTTAACGACTGTAACTCCACGAACACCTCTCGGCGGCCTATGCCCTAGCAAGTTGGCACATAGGTCACCCCAATCATCCATATGGGTATATCCCACCACCAGCAACCCATCTACAGGAACCCCCATTATAACCTCTATGTCTTGCAGCGTGATGGTCATCTCACCGAGGGGCAAGTGGAATGAGTGTGTCTCCGGCCGCCATCTTTCCACCAAAGCCGTGATCAAGCTATGGTCAATGTCTATATTTGGGACCCGAAGTAGTCCATCTAATCCTGCATCCGTGATATGAGCGGCGATACGTGGGTCTAACCCACCTTCAAGCAGACCTTCAAGCAAACCTTTTTCTCGATGACGGCAAGTCAGTAAACCTGGCACTTCCTGCAAACAGAGCAACTCCGTATTAATAATAGCATTCACTAAGCACAGAATAATTACGCTTCAAACATAAATGCCAAAAATCTTTTTACTACATATATTGACAACGATTTTGGACAAGTGCATACCTCGCCTGCCAAACGAGCATCCCAAAGCAAACTTGAACGATGCATATCCTGCCTCGTCAAGACATCCTCTATAGAGGGTCCCGCTCTATATGGGTCCATATCTGGCATAAATTAAAGGTGATTAATGATTAATGGCCCATTAGGTCAAATACAAAGCATATTTTGTTTGAAAATACAAAGACTAGCTCCACTAATTTTGAAGTTGCATATTTTATGTCGTCGGTAGTAAGCAAAACTTCCTAGTCTTTGTTTGAAAATAATATTCTAACTGACCAAAGTTGTGACTGAGGATCAATATTATAAAATCAGTCTCTCAGATTCTTTTGCAACTTAACAGCCCTATGAACCACTTATCTTAAAGACTACAATTATAGAATAGTCATTAGGTGGTATTAAAAATATGACTACAATCAATCAATCATGATTATTGATTAAATATAAATACTTCAAAAACTTATGGTTAAGAATGTGGATTGAGCCCTCACACCTAAAATCTCTAAACTGCAATGACAACGACCTATCTTCCCTCACCCACCAATACTTACCACAGCTCTCACATTTATCAATTCAGTATCAGCCTTAGTTATGACCTAGATAATGGAAATTTTCATTCAACTTTGTCTATACAATAATTCAATCAAAACAAAGAAAGAAACAAAGAATTTGTAACCTAAAAATTCATGATTATTATCTATTCATTCTCAATATATGAATTATACAAGACAAACTTCCAAATAGATAAACATAAATATTGACTTACAGTTGTCTATCAATAAAACTAATCTTAATCCGAATTAATTTATTTGAGTAAATTAAACATATCTCTGTCACTACTTATCCTATAATAATTAAAATAAATTACACACATAACAAATCCTCTGCTGATTACCTCAATGGCAAAAGTGTAATGTGAATGGCAAAGTAATTATTCAGATCAATCATGTTGGCAGGCTATTAAAAGAAATCATTACAAAAGAATCTGCACACTTGTTGTTGAATGGTGCCTACGAAATACAGGGTCTATATACACTTGGTCCATAAACAAATATGTAATAGGATTGAAAACACACATGTTATAAGTGTTTGGACTCATTTACAGAAGCAATAGCAATACACAGAATAAGCAAAGAATTTAACATATTTAATAAATTCATTCATAAAGGATTTGTCTCTAGTTACACCCATGGATTAGGAGGGTAGGTTCTTAGTAATAACTGATAAATGGGGTAGAATTTTATCCAGGTATCTAGTTCAGTCCAATTAGGATTGTTTCAAAATTTAATCAACCAAAACAAAGTAATTGAATGGTATGACTATAGATTTTTCTGTTCAGTCCAGTTAGAATGGTTTCAAAATGAACCCACCAAAACAAAGCAATTGATTTTTTCACAAGGTCCAGTCCACTTAGAACTACTCAATGTTGACTTAAAAAAAAAAAAAAAAAAAAACTACTCAATGTTGAACCCTAAGCAAGTTCCACCCCGCACCCAATACCCATATCCGACAAATAGAAAGGGCAGTGATACGCAATCAACAACCAATTGAAATAAAAAGTACATATTTTTTCCAACGGATTCGCTGAAAAACTAACGAAGAAAAAGGGGAAACAAAACAGAGGTGAGTGAAATTAGGTTTTTTTTTTCTTTTTATCCTTACCTTCACTAGTGAGTAAATTAATGGACTGCGGAAAGGAGATTGATGTACAAATTTCATGATTCCAGCATGCAGGAACACTCGCACACACCACGCAAAATACACACAAAGACCCACAAAGACCCACAAATACCCACAAATACCAAATGCTCAAACAAATATTGAGATAAGGAGACATACCTTGTGATTCCAAACTGAAGATGCAGACCGATAGGGAGAGTAGAGAGCGTGAGCGAGAGGGAGAGCGAGACTGAGAGGGAGACGAAGAGCGAGACTGAGACGGAGACGGAGAGCAAGACGTAGAGCGAGAGGGAGAGCGAGACTGAAAGGGAGTAGCGAGATTGAGAGGGAGTAGCGAGATTGAGAAGGAAATTTGAGAGGGAGTAGCGAGATTGAGAGGGAGATTTGAGAGGGAGTAAGGTGAGTGGGTAAGGTAACAGATCTGGGTTTGGTTTAAGTGTGTGTGGGTAAGCCTTTGGGGCTATGTTCGGTGCTAATTGGGCAGAACAGTACTTGAGCTCCTGAAACTCGAGTACTATGCAAAATTTTTAAGCCCAACTGCCATGTCAGCGTGCCACGGTGAAATGAAAAAAACATAGTACTCGAGTTCACCAAACTCGAGTACTTAAAAAGGTGGTACTTCCCCAATTATTTCTGAAACAGTGTTTTTGGCCCAAATATTTCAAAATTTGATGGTAATGGGCCATTTTGGCCCACACTCTCTCTAAAAGTTACAAAGCAAGCCCAATACTAATAAAATGGTCCTGGATTGTACCCAAAAAAATCAAAAACCAACCCAACCCAACCCAACCCAACCCATTTATTGTCTATAACTAAATAGCACTATATAGCATACACATTACACAACACACCCATTTCTCATTCCATCTCTCTCTCTCTCTCTCTCTCTCTGAAATCCGAGAAAATCAACACCAACAACAAAGAAACCAAGACCCACAAAACAAACAGCGAGAGAAACGAGTTCTGAGAGACGAAAATGGTAGCAGACGAGACTTTGAAGCCTGGAACCTTGGAGGAACAGAGCAACGCCAACGCTGCTCCAAACCCAAACCCAAACCTGAGAGCTGTGGAGGAAGAAGAAGAGGATGAGCTTGAAGAGGGAGAGATCGCGGGGGGAGAAGATGAGTCCAAGGGATCTTCTGCTACGACAGCTGTGACTCACCCTCTTGAGCATTCTTGGACTTTCTGGTTCGATAACCCAGCTGCTAAGTCCAAGCAAGCCGCTTGGGGTAGCTCCATGAGACCTATCTACACCTTCTCTACCGTCGAGGGGTTCTGGAGGTTTTGCTTTCTTTCTTCTGCTTTTTTCTATCTGGGTTTTTGTTTGGCTGCTCAGAAAATCATAAAGTTTGGATCTTTATGTTGATTGAATAAAGGGGAAAAAAAGTGTGATTTTGCTTAGAATATATATATATATATATATATATATATATATATATTTACTGTTTATGTGTTTGATGGGAATGAATTAGCTGAAGATTTGTGGATCTTGAATTTATACTATGATCTTGAATTCTTGATTGATAATGTGTTGTGGGTTGAAAAAAGAATGTGAAAATTGGCTCAATGGAGTGAAATGCTTTACATGTGACACGTTTTGGTGGAACATTTTTCTTGGTTAAATACATATAGCTTTCTCTTTGGAGAAATTGGAGCATTCTTGATTCTTTCATGTGAACAAACAGGTTCTTGCCTCTTGGGTTTTACTAAATGCGTAAGTGAATTGGTTGTATTTTCTGTAGATTATTGTTTGGATCTTGCATTCAGGCTCTGATTTTAACTTGTTCAATCCTGTATTTATCTATCTAGTACTTAAAATTTATGATTTTGAGTAAATTCTCTTTTACTCATTTTATGGGAAAACCAATATAAATACCAATTGAATCATGTAAACCCCTCTGGCCCCCTTTTTTGTCCTTTTGGTTTTGGAATGAGGATTCCATTTTTCTGCAAATGTATAAAACATAAACTGACTGAGAGAATAATAGAGAATACCTCATTAATTTTAACTTTTGAAAAATTTTCAAGCATAGGCATAGTTTGTAAAAACTTCTTATCAAGGAATGTGTGTGCTTATATCCTTATTGATGCACTGATTGCTGATCACTCTTTCTCCTTTTTGTATGTAATACCTCTTGTCTTTCTACTGGTGTCTTCATCATATCCAGGCAAATGACTGACAAATTTGCCTCAAATTTATTTTGTATACAGCGTTTACAACAATATTCATCATCCAGGCAAGTTGGCTGTGGGAGCAGACTTTTATTGTTTCAAGGATAAAATAGAGCCAAAATGGGAGGACCCTGTTTGTGCTAATGGAGGGAAGTGGACTTTAACCTTTTCTAGAGGGAAATCTGATACCTGTTGGCTATATACAGTATGTTTTCAGACCATCCTAGTGATTTGAACTCTGTATCAACCCTTTTATGTGGTATCTAATTATCTGAATGTGCTGGTATTAGTTGCTAGCAATGATTGGAGAACAATTTGATCATGGAGATGAAATTTGTGGAGCAGTTGTCAATGTCAGAAATAAGCAGGAAAAAATATCTCTATGGACGAAGAATGCTGCAAATGAGGCTGCACAGGTAACTGGTTATTAAGCAAAAAAACATGAATTTTCATTGTATTGCATGCATTATTTGTTCACATGTACTCTTTTGGACCCACCAGATGACTTCTTAACTTATTCTACTTCATATGGATGCTGAATTATAAATGCAACTTTGGTTCTGTATATATGAGTATAAACATAGATCCTTAGTTTATATTTTACTATGTCTATTCCTTTATTTCTCCCCCTTTTAATCCTCTACTTGGATGGCAAGAAGGTAGAGGAAGATAAAGAAATGTTATATGTGCAAGTTTGGAATAGTTGTCTTATGAATCCAAGTACTCAGTAAGTTTGATCAGTTAAGTGAGCCCATAGGATCACCTGGCTTTCTCCTTGTTCTTTTCGGGGAAAATTACACTTTTCCACCACCCTAAACTTTCATCCCGAACAAATTCCTTGATTCCATAAGATAAGAAAGAGGAAAGAATAAGCTGCCATTTGGGTAAATACTTGACCTGCCATTTTTTCATCATTTGAAATGTTGGGATAATATCAATATTATTCTGCTAGTACATTATTAGGAATTGACTTAGTGCTTCCTAAGTCAATCTAAGACATTATTTGATATTATCCTGCGTGGTTGAAACTTGAAACACCATTTGTTTTTTCAATGATTGTCTTGATTCTGATTAAACGTGCATGGTTCATGTCAATTTTTTTGCTGCAGGTAAGTATTGGGAAACGGTGGAAGGAGTTACTTGATTACAATGACAACATAGGATTTATATTTCATGTAAGAAATTTTTTTTTTTTTTTCAAAGAACGAACTAATTTGATTTTCCATATTTGTTTGGCTCATTGTCATAGTTTTTGTGCAACATAAGTAAATTTTTGGTTTTGATCTTTCAGGATGATGCAAAGAAACTTGACAGAAGTGCTAGGAATCGCTACAACACATGAGCTGCTTAGTGTGTGTTTAAGTGTTTTTAGGATGATGCCTAGAGGATGCAAGATGTTTTCTGGATGCAGAAGCCTTATCTTAGTTGCTATCAAAACCTGGAGCAATAAGAGCGAAAGCTCTACCCAGAGCAACAACTATTGGCACTTCAATTGGCTTATTCTGGGATTCTAGACTCAGTTGTGGCTATCTCAGGCTCTTCTGCATTTTGTTAAAGAATTTACAATGCAAAATTTTACTTTTTTAATTTATATGATGTTCAATGACAATTCGTTTAGTTTCTCAAAAAAAAAAAATCGTTGTTTGTCTCTGCATCATTCATTTTTGGTCTCACAATGCCATAATCTTTTTTTTTTTTTTTAATTTTTGGTTGCAAATACGCGGTTATGTGCAGCTCCAAATAACGATGCTCATCCAATTATAAGTTTGTCAAAGTTCTCTTAACCACACGCCAACCATATCTGCTAGAACCTGAACTTAAATAGAGTAATATTTTGTCTAAATTAAATAGAAACATGAGAGCGATCCAATTATAAAGATGAAATGTTTAAAACTGCAACTTATATACTTTGTAAACACTAACTTTCTATTAGTTCCCTATCAGGGTATCACCCCCTAAAAAAATAGTCATTTACAATCAATGCCCCTTTTCCATCCACTATGATGATATAAACAAGCAGAGCTGGAAAAAAGAACTATATACAATTGTTGAATAGATAGAGGAGTCGGATGTCACGAAAAAATTTCCCCTTCCTCCCCATCAAAATCAAGTCCCTCTTCATCATCGTCGTCGTCTTTGATAAATAACCCTAACTGTTCTAATTGGGTTCGAGTAAAAGATCCATGGAGCAGACGAGATGATACTGAACAGCCGAATAACATCTCAAGTTCTTTTTGGATCACCATATTCTCCTCAAAATCAACAGTTTTTTCCATCTGCCGGGAGAGAAACATCAGAAAGAAGTCCCAGATAATCAAGAAAATCAAAGTCTATATGTTAAAATTGTAGATAAAAATTAAGACAAAAATAAACCTTCTGCAGGGCAACTCGAGCAGCTTCCCTTTCTCTCTCCCGCTGCTGCTTACACTCAGCCTCTTCCTTCCTTCGTAAGGCAGCTTCAGCTTCTCTAATTTGGGCTTCAATCCTAGCCGTCTCTGCAAGTAAAAATCCATAATCAGAGATATACCCCTATTTGCAAGCCCCAACATAATTTGTCACTTCAATAAGCCTCTTTACACCATCCACACCAAATTACATAAAATCAATCATTCGGATAAAGTAACAGTGGCACACTGAGAAAAATGCATGCTAAGAAAAATAGCTCTGTAATCACTACCAAGTAGGCCAAGAATACAAGGAAATTGAATAAAGACCAAACCAATTTTTTCATGCACATTAATCTCCAATATCCAGTGTATGCACATTAAATATTTTACTTATTATTCGTAGTAGTAATGCTCAGATACTGTCAATGTCTTTGTATTCTACAAGATAAAACACCCACATCCAGCCTACTCCAAAGACGGACAACCAATTCTCAGACAGACCCCAAATTGATTCTATGCGTTCATTTGACTACTAAAGCAAATCCAACCCTTTCCTTCACTTGACCTTTTTCAGATACAGCCTGTAGTATCAAAGTTAGATCTTATCTTTTCTCTACTTTTTTTTTTTTTTTTTTTTTCTACTTTATAAATTCCAACAACACAACACCCCCAATTCCACCTCCCTAACCAAACAGCAATGTTACCATGGTGGTACCACAAAAAGCCCACATAAATCCAGTGACTAGTTGTGCTATATGATGAGCAGTGACTGTAATTTGATTCGGTAGTGACTTCAGTTTATACACAAACTGCAAAGCCTGAGGTGACACCTACTCTTAGCTATAAGAAACTTTAAGAACATGTCAAAATGCATAGACCAAAGAGAACCATGAAAATCTTAAAAATACATAAGCTGAGAAATTGCTGGAGAGAACAAGTATAAATCCAATAATGCAATATAACATAATATGAAAAACCTAGGGATATAATACAAACAACCACATCATTGTTCTAACCTGAACTTCAAAGAAATATTGCATCCTTCATAATATATAAAATGCATCTAGCATGTGTATTACTCAGTCAACATACTGCCCTCAGAACTATAAGGTTAAACTCCTCATGATCCTTAAAAACAGATATACCATAGTACACTTGATTTTTTGTTCATAAGGCTAGTATGATATACTTAAAACTACAAATCTGGAATAAAGTCCACTCTAGCTATAAAAAACTTCAAGAAAACGTCAAAATGAATAAAGCACAGAGAAGAGAACCACAACAAATCTATCAATGTCCAAGAAGCTAAAAAATTTCTAGACTGCACGCCTAACAACCATATCAACATTGCAGAGTGTGTATTACACAGTCAAAGTAATGCCCTCAGAACTTAGGTCAAATCTCCTCATGACCCTCACAAAACTATAGTGCATTTGAATCTTTATACATAATGCAAGTATTAATTTGCAAAATTCACCTTCACGCTGTCTCCTTTCCAATCTTTGCTTTTCTTGCTGCATCTTCAAAGGATCAGCTTTGTCACCCTAATCATAAACAAAAAAAAATAGCATTTATAAGTGAGTCTGGAAACATGGAGCACCATAGGATATCAAATCACATGATGAGATTGTCCTAATTTAGGCATCTGAATTTTTTTTTTAAATAAAACATATAGTATATCTTACATGGTCAAGAAGTGTCTTATGTTGGGCTTTCAGAATAGTTTCTGCAAAGCGGCTCTTCAACAGTGCTGCACGGAGAGCCTTCTTTGGTGACAGCTGTACAGCAAAATCTGGAGCACTCCATCCTATAACAAACAAACAGGGAAGAAGCAAAGTTACTGGCTGTTAATGTGCCAAGTCAAATGGCAACAAGTAACACTTAATTCAGGCATTACTGACCTCCTTGGGAAGCAGCATCTATGGCGGGAGCTGTGAGCTGAGAACTAAGGCATGTATTTTCATCATCCAAAGCACTTACAGCCCCTTCACATCATCACCAATAGCGTGCCAATACTCAGATTATTGAGAAATAACAGGTCAAATATGACATATTCATAGTCAGATGAAAAAAGTCGCTCACCATCAGAATCTGGATCTGACTTGCTCATTTGGGATACCGACATGCTTTTTGCCTGAAAATCCAAAATTTGATAGAGAGTTTTAATTCAACCCAGGGCCAAAAACTCTCAACTCCCAAACATATTCATGACAACATCAAAATAATGTCAAACATACCTGTCTGGAGGTATCAACACCACATAAACGATGATCTCTGTCCAATGATCTTTGGACAGATAAATCTGAACCAAAATAAAACATCTATCAGACAATTGAGTACTGGATACCCAAAAGAGGCAGCAAAACAACAGATCAACTAACCATTTGAGGATGCGTGGGTTGAATCACAAGAATTGCATTGGCATATAATGCTGCCACATCTACCACATTTGCGAGTGATTGGGCTCAATGAAGGTTTGGCATTAACAGAACCACAAGAATGTCTGCTACCATTGTCAATGCCTATAAGACACATTGCAATTAGCTTCAATAAAGAGCTGTAAAAACAGAATGTTCACTCTGGCACTTCATAGTTCATACCTTTGTGAATTTCTTTTCCTGAAAACTTCTGTGTGCACTTCTGGGTTGTCTTGGCAAGCTGTGCCTGCAAACAGAACAAACACAACTCAGACACAACTGAAAACAACTATCCTGATCGAGAGGAATATTGCACGACACACACACACACATGAAGAATAAGAAAATATAATCATGACACACACACACATGAAGAAAGAATAAGAAAATATAATCATGACATCAATGAAAATAATGTCAAACATACCTGTCTCAAATCAGCACCACATAAACGATGATCTCTGTCCAATGATCTTTGGACAGATAAATCTGGACCAAAAAAGAACATCTATCAGCCAACTGAGTACACGATAACTAAAGGAAGCAGCAAAAGGAAAGATCAACTAACCACTTGAGGATGCATGGGTTGAATTACACGAAATGCTGCATTGGCATGTAGTGCTGCCACATCTACCACATTTGCGTGCAATCGGGCTCAATGGAGACTTGGCATTGACAGAACCATAAGAATGTCTGCTACCATTGTCAGTGCCTATAAGACAAATTGCCAATTAGCTCCTATAAAGAGCCACAAAGCAGAAATACACTGCAAAAATTAATAATGCAGAAAGTAGACTCCGGAAGTTCATACCTTTGACAAATTCTTTTCCTGACAACTTCTGCGTGCACTTCTGGGCCGTCTTGGCGAGCTGTGACAATTAACAGAACAAACACAACTCAGGAAAAACAGAAAACATCTACTGTGATTAAGGGGAATACATATACATGAAAAGGGAATAAGAAAAATTGGCAACCTAATGTTTTTTTTTTTTTGATAGGTAAAAAAAAACATTAGGTTGCCACTTTAAGTTTACAATCCACCTTAAGTTACATAAGTTAGTTTAAGTCCGGAAAACCCAAATGCCTAAACAGCAAATAAAGATTTGTAGCTTGTTCATGGTTACTACACAAATAGAATTAAACACCAGATCACAAATAACTTTAACATATTACTTACTTCAACATCTCTTCCATCACAGCTCCTTCTGACCTTTTCAGTGGATGACATGGAGCTCTTAAACAATGAATTATTTTGCAAAGGAGGTGTATTATGAATGTTTTGTCCTGTATCCTTAGTCTCCTTCATTCTTCCACTTGAAAATTTTCCTTGTCCTACCTTTGAGCTGTCACGATTCCACTTATCCTCCAAAGGTTTCCATCTTGACTCAAAAAACCTTTCTAATTCAACTGCCATCTTGTGGACTACATTATCAGGAGGATTATAAAGCATCGCATTAGAAAAGGTCAGTCTAACATCAGCTGCAAACTCTCCAGCACCAAAATAGATATTTTTCTCCAGTTTGGATTTTATTGTTCCCAGATCCATGGGTTTGGATATAATCGAGAAATAATCTGGAATATTTAATTCCACAGGATCAACTGGTTTCTTGAAAGGCCAATTAGCTGGATGAGTCATCAGCTTTTTCAGAATGGTGGAACACTGCAAACTCACACCACGATCCATCCTTTGCCGCTTCTCCCTTGGACACTCTATCAAGTCAGAGGGTCCACGCTTATTGGACCCTGGCATAGAAGACTTTGCCTTAGAATCCAACTTCTTTCCACCACAAATTACAGTAGTTTCATTCCATTCACCAAGTGAGAGCTGCTGCCCCAGCTCAAATGATTGCCTCCCAGTAGTGCCTTCTATTCTTTTGGAGGAGAATTTAACTTTAAGCTCTTTGTTTGGCACTATGGTTTCAAATGCAATCATATTGAGTAACCACAAGAATCGAACAAGGTCACTGTCAAGAATTCACAATTCTCAGGTGTTGACCTCAATACACTGTAACTAAGCACAGCCGTGCCTAACAAAGGAAAGTCATTCTTGACTATGGAAAAAGGCAAAGAAACGATTCCTGCACAAGATTTTGCAGTAGATAAACACCAGAAGAGATTATTTACATGACACTAGTATAAATTCAAAGTTAGTATGACATTAAATAAGGAAATATGATTTTTTTCTATAAGTAGAAAGTGATTAGTTAATTTTGATAGCATAATTAATTCAATGAATGCATAAGAAAATGGTGTTCAATCTCTAATTATCATTAATGACTTATCTCCTAATGACAGTAATCAATGGCTCACTAATCTAAGACATATAATACAGTGGGTTCCGTCTGAATAAGTCAATAACAATGCACATGCATGTCTAGTGAAACTCTTAACTCAAAATTGTTCAAATCTCATACTTTATAGCACACACAACACACTTAATCGGAAGACCATCTTGCCACTAAAATCTACCTCAAAATGCAGTTCCTCCAACCATAATAATGGGACAGAGTGTCAGGCTATGGACTCAAGAACATGACAGTGTGTGTAACTTAACAATAAAAATAAAATTTTTATCCAAAAATAAATAAATAAATAAATATCCAATTTGCAAATAAGAATGAATTGTAATACTAAATTAAAATACCCAAACCTTGTTTAAGACAATTATCTTGTTTCACCAAGAACATGAAATGTGAGTATAAAGAAAAATACCCAAAACTTATCATATTTAATTGATCACTTGGGTATTAGCTGTGATGTATTACTAGTATTGATCCTGTGTACTTGGGGCATTATTTCTTCTAATAGAACTTTTTATTTATTAAAAAAAAAAATACCCAAAACTAATTCTAAACCAGGAGTACATGAATAATAAACTCATATATAAGCAAACAAAACATAATTAGAAAGCCCAGATAACCTAGAATAACAGAATTAGGGTTTCGAACTAAAAATACCCAATTGAATCAGAAACACGAAAAATTGAAACAGATAATTCAACAACAGCAACGAAATTACTTATATTTTTACTACAAAAAAAAAAATCCCTTTGATTTTGAGATGAAATTTTGTATAAGAAAGACAAAGATGGAAATTCAAATACTAACACTTCCTGTAATTTCAAAATTCACAAAAACGAAAATTCCAAAACAATCGAAAAATCTAACCCAATAAAACTCGCACAAGCATTGTTTCTTCAAAAACCCTAAAAATTCAAAATACCCATGTAGTTTTTCTTCCTAATTGTTTCATATAGCGTCTCGGAAACCAAAACAGCCCCAAAAAAATAAAAATCAAAATCAAAAAACAAACACATACGAAACATGTAAAACAAACAAATTTAGGGTTTCGAAAATTAAACTTACCGGAACTAAATCGGGCACCGAGAAAATCTTCTCCTCCGATCAATTGCTAGAACAAAGAGGAAGAGAGAGAGAATAGCGTATGCAAGACTCAGAGAGAGAGAGAGAGAGAGAGAGAGGGTTTAGGAGAGTGTATTTTTTTTTTTGTTGTGCTGAGAGAAAAAGAGTGAAGTGTGAGAGACCTAAGGGTTTTTCTTTTTCTTTTTCTTTTTTTTATACGTATTTTTATATATATATATATATATATATATATATTTTTTTTTTTTAACTTTTTAAATAACTTTTTAAAACAGAGGGTAACTTTTAGCTTTTAAGGACTTTTAGTATTAATTAACGATGAGACGTGTGGATTGGTTTATATTTGGAATATAATTTTTTTTTTTTTTTTACTTTTGCTTTTTTTTTGGGGTATAATGGTATTTACATTTTTTGTATTGTCGAAAATAACCCTGTAAATTTGTAATATTTTTTTTACAACTTGTTACAACTTTAAATTGTTATATTTTTTAATTAAAAATTTTATTGATGGGTACATGGTACATGTGAAGTGGTATTTTTTTTTTTTTTATAATGAGATTGACTATTTATTATTCACTTTTCTATACTTTTAGAACTCAATTATCAAATTAAGAATGGTTTAATGATGTAAAGATCACTTTAAAAATCTACCTAAAGATAAATTTTAAAAATTAATTCAGCTTTCATAAAATTTAGAATACAAACGTTATATAACAATAACTACTAGCACTAACAACTTTTTAAAAAAAAATTCATATTTTTCATTAAAAAAAATAGCCTCAAGTGACTAATAGATTATTTATTTTCTTTTTGTATTTTTTTTTAAATATTAGAAAGATAAATATAAAAGGCGTGTTTTTTTTAAGGGAAGAATTTTGTAATGCTTCATTTTGTTCTAAATTTTTTTTTTTTTTGAGAATCAGTTTATTATTATTATTATTATTATTGATGGGAAGTTTATGATTATTTATTGTAATTGTTTCAATAATGCCCATCTTGGTAACTTAATTTATTATTTTTTTCTAATCAGCTTCACTTCATAACTTTAAGGCTGATTTTAAGAATTACTGTGAGGTGATTGATGATATAATTGGACTTCCTCTTATATTGAAAGTGATGAGAGGAAACCAATATCCAAATTGTGTTGTATTAATTAATCATTGGAAGATTTGTATGGTGGTGATTGTACAGCTAATTACCTTTTTACCCCTTCCTTTTATTACATTTTCCCCAATGTTTTTACCTTTTTACTTTTTCTAAGGTTATTTTTGGAGGAGAGGGGCATGTTGGGTTTGGTAAATTGGAAGGGTTATTTCATTTGGTGAATTTTTTTTTTTTTTTAAAAGGTGAAATTTAATTGGGAAAAGTAAATCCAGGTGGTTTGATCATTGTCTATTAATGATTGCCAAAAATCAGCACGATCTTATGAAAATTTTAAAGGTAAATTTCTGTGAATAAATGAATTGAAAATTTTGATGTCAAATCAAAATTGGTATGTTGGTAACGTATCACACACAAATTCCATTTTTCATATGATATTCGAAATATATATATATATATATATATATATATATATATCATATTATATCATATATCATATATTTCATATTTATTATTATTATTATATATTATATAATAAAAGTTAGAGTTAGACGCCGTGGCTAAGGCAAATGACTTCACTAAATTAAAAAAAAAATTAGATTTTTAGATTTTAAAAAGAAAACATTTAAAACCAACTAATATTAGATTAACATTAGATTTTTTGTTCATGTCAACTTCTAATTACAAAATCTAACAAAAACTAATTAGATAAACCTAATCCGAATCAAATATCACTCCCAAAACTAATTAGATAAAATATGAATACGAAAACTTCTAATTAAAATGAATTACAAGGACCAAAAAAAAACTGATTATATGAAGACTAAGACGCATAAAACATAAAAAATAAAAATAAAAAAACAGAAAGGAGAAGGTGAATTTGATCACAATTGAAATCTTATCCGCATCAAATACCACTTCCAAATATTAATATTTTACTATTATATATTGACTTCTTTAATTTTCAAACTAAGTCTTTCTCTTGATTTAAAAAAAAAAAAATCTTTCTCTCCCTCTCCTAGAAGCCGTTTGACATGGTAGACATCACTATTACCAGTGGCAAGTATTTTTTTACACTTTACATGTACTTGATTTGTCTTTCAAAACCAAAATCCATTATGAGTTTACGACTATCCAGATCTGTAGATACAGCCAACAAAAAGCAAAAAAACACTATTCTTGCAAATAGATGTCATGGTTGCGCCAAGTGGCTTCACCAAATTAAATAAATTTTTTTAGATTTTAGATTTTAAAAAGAAAACATTTCAAACCAACTAATATTAGATTAACATTATATTTTTTATTCATGTCAACTTCTAATTACAAAGACCAACAAAAACTAATTAGATAAATCTAATCCGAATCAAATATCACTCCCAAAACTAATTAGATAAAATAGGAATACAGAAACTACTAATTAAAATGAATTATAAGAACCAAAAAAACTAATTATATGAAGACTAAGATGCATAAAACATAAAAAATATAAATAAAAAAATAAAAAATAAAATAGAAAGGAGAAGATGAATTTGATTACAATTTAAATCTTATCCGCATCAAATACCACTTCCAAATATTAATATTTTACTATTATATATTGACTCCTTTAATTTTCAAACTAACTCTCTCTCTTGTTAAAAAAAATAAAAATAAAAATAAAAAAACTTTCTCTCCCTCTCCTAGAAGCTGTTTGACATGGAAGACCCCACTATCACCACAGGCAAGTATTTTTTTACACTTTACATGTACTTGATTTGTCTTTCAAAACAAAAATCCATTATGAGTTTACAACTATTAAGATCTGTAGATTCAGCCAACAAAAAAGCAAAGAAACACTATACTTGCAAATAGATCATATAAGCAATGAACAATTGAAGGTAACCAATATAGTCATACATGTCTTTTACATAGTAAATTTGTATCGAATTACAAATTTATCTGCTTCAATTGTGTAAATTTATTTTATAATAAATTTGTTTCAATAAACTAATCCTGAATTATGAATACTTCAATAAACCGGGATGCTAATGCTGTATACTATATAATAAAAATTGGGCTTAGACGTCGTGGTTGTACTAAATGGCTTCACCAAATTGAAGAATTTTTTTTAGATTTTTAAATTTTAAAAATAAAACATTTAAAACCAACTAATATTAGATTAACATTAAATTTTTTCTTCATGTCAACTTCAAATTACAAAGACCAACAAAAACTAATTAAATAAACCCAATCCGAATCAAATATCACTCCCAAAACTAATTAGATAAAATAGGAATACAAAAACTTCTAATTAAAATGAATTACAAGGACCAAAAAAAAAACTAATTATATGAAGACTAAGACGCATAAAACATAAATAAATAAATATAAAAAAAAAAACAGAAAGGAGAAGATGAATTTGATCACAATTGAAATCTTATCCACATCAAGTACTACTTCCAAATATTAATATTTTACTATTATATATTGACTCCTTTAATTTCCAAACTAAGTCTCTCTCTCAGTTTTTTTTTTTTTTTTTTTTTTTTTTTTTTTTTTTTTTTTAAATCTTTCTCTACCTCTCCTGGAAGCTGTTTGGCATGGAAGACATCACTACCACCACTGGCAATTATTTTTTTACATTTTACATGTACTTGATTTGTCTTCCAAAATGAAATTTCATTATGAGTTTACGATTATCAAGATCTGTAGATTCCCAACAAAGAGCAAAGAAACACTATTCTTGCAAATAGATCATATAAGCAATGAACAATTAAAGGTAACCAATATAGTCATACGTTTATTTTACATAGAAAATTTGTATTGAATTTCAAATTTATTTGCTTCAATTGTGTACATTTATTTTATAATAAATTTGTTTCAATAAACTAATCTTGAATTATGAATACTTCAATAAACCGGGATGCTAATGTTGTTGCAAATTTGCAAAGACGTGATATATATAATAGAAAAAAAATTCAAAACTAACCCTCTAACTTTCAGCTTTTTTCATTTCAGTCTTTTAACTTTCAGTTTTTTCATTTCAGTCCTCTAACTTTCAATTTTTGTCAATATAGGATTCCATTAGAGCTCAATTAGGAGCTGCCGTTAACACTACTGAAACGACGCCGTTTTGCCTTTTTTTTTTTTTGGAATTAAAATAAAATAAGAAAAATTTGAAAAAAAAGAAGAAAACATTTAAGGGGAACGACGCTTCCCCTAAAATCAAAACAAAGCATGACACCCAAACCCTAATTGAGAAAATTTGCAAGGAAATCTTGTCAAGGCTGCAAGGAAATTGCACCCACAACTGGTGGAGTGAAAAAGCCCCATCGTGATTGTCCCGAAACTATTGCTCTTCGGTAATTATTTTTTGGAAAAATTCTAACTTTTGAAACCCTAATTTTCTTTTGGATTTTAAACAGTGAAATCCGCAAGTACCAGAAGAGTACCGAGCTTTTGATCCGCAAGTTGCCCTTCCAGCGTCTTGTTCATGAAATCGCACAAGACTTCAAGGTTTGTTTATATCCCTCCCCTTTGTTTGGCTGCCGAGAAAATTGATCTTATATATTTCTCTTGTCCTTTTTGTGCGAATTGTTTTTCTTATATAAAATTCTCTTTGTTTTTAGACAGATTTGAGGTTCCAGAGCCATGCTGTTCTCGGTCTTCAAGAGGCCGCAGAGGGGTGTCATGTCGTGTTCTTTGTTTTGATTTCAAGGGAAGGGGAACGACATCCTTAAATGTTTTTTTTTTTAATTCCAAAATTTATTAAAAAAAGAAAAAGAAAAAAAAGAGGCAAAACAGCATCGTTTCAACAGTGTTAACGGCAACTCCTAACTGAGCTCCAACGGAATCCTGCATTAACAAAAATTGAAAATAAGAGGACTGAAATGAAAAAAGCTGAAAGTTAGAAGGTCAGTTTTGGATTTTTGCCTATATAATATGTACCAACAAAAGAAAAACTCCATTCAAGAAATTGATCTCCAAGCAAGCCTTTTTTTTTTTTCTCTAAAAACTATTGTTATTATCATCTTTTTTTCTTTTTTTATCTAAAAACTATTTTTATTATCATTACATTGGCTTCAGTAGTTGCCATGCTTAAATTTCTTCCTTATGGCTTAAATGGTTGAACAATGTTTAAATAAAAAACAAGAGAAGCAAGGTTAAGACGAAGATCCATTATGAATGAACAACGAGAAGGACCTACAAATTCAGCCACCAAGAGGCAAAAAAACAAAATTTAAGATTAAATATTCGTGCAAAAGATCATATAAACAATAAACATATGGTCGTATATTTATTTCGTAATAATTTTTACTTTCAACTACAAGCTCATCTATTTCGATTGTGCACATTTATTTCATAATAAATTTCTTGTGAAATACAAATGAAGGAAATAAACTTAGTCATGTGTATTTTTCATATCATTTTTCTTTGCAAGTATTTTTAACATTTTTTTTTTTTTTTTTTACTTTTCATAATTGTATCTTTATTTATTTACTCTATGACAATTCCTATAAGAGCATCTCCAATAGATTAGCTAAATCTATTTTTTTTAGAACAAACCCCAAAAATCAACTCCAACAAATTCTCCAAATGCAAAACTTTTCCAATTTTTTTTTTGAAGTTGCTACAGTGCTTCTGTAGATATAGAAAACACTGTAGCAATTCCAAATGAATTTTTCTACTTAAAAAAATCATACAACTCAATAAAAAATAATTCCTTCTCTCTCTTCTCACAACAGCTACAAACAAAACAATCATTTCTCTTAAACATCTCTAAACTCAAGCATAATCAAAATACAAACTCAAAAACACAATCTTAAAATTAATAAATTCATTAAAAAAAATGAAAAAAAAAAAATCTAAGAGCTAGCAACGATGGAGCAAGCAAGATTCTGCACCTGTTTATTTCCTTCGATCAATGATGGAGCAAGCAAGATATCTCTTGCTTGTTCTTTCTCTGTTTTTAATCACATAAAGAGTTAGAGAATGTTCTAGAATCAAGTGAAAAAAGAAAAAGCAGAAAAAAGAGAGAGCTAGAGAAAGAGAGAGAGAGAGAGAGAGAGAGCTAGAAAAAGTGACCTGGAATCAAGTAGAAAAAGTAAAAGAAGGGAGCTAGAGTGGGTATACGTGTGTGGTGGAGAAAAAACAAGAGAAAAAGAAAAAGAAACGTATGGATGAAATTGAAAGGAAAAATAATATAAAGAATAAGAAATGACAATTAAGAAATACTATTACAATATTTTCACTATAAATCTTAAGTAACAGATTGTTATTAGCTAATATTGGTGAGTAAAAAAATAATTTCAGTGGTGGGTTTAAATTAGAACTAGTAACAACTTTCCACATAAGATTTTGTTGTGATTCTTGTGAAAATATTGCGAAAAATGTTGTGAATATAACACTTCTCATTAAAAAGTATAGTTGTTAGGAATGAACATATGAAAAATAAATGATGATTAAAAAAAGAATAAAGAATGAATGAATAAATAATATTTAAATGAGATGAAGAAAAAGATAGAGAATTTGTTGAAAAGTGTATTTGAAAAAATAGGTAGGTAAAAACTAAATGTCACTTTTCACTGTCCAAACAGTACAAAAATTTAGATAAGCTGTTGGAGATGCTCCCTACTAGCATATGTAAATTTTAAAAGATAAAATTTTGTAAAATAAATCATTATCTTTTGAAAAAAGAATGATTTTAATCATTTGCACTATTTCATTATGTTTGCTTATGCAAAAATCTATCAGTTATGCCTATCTTTATCTAAAAATAAGGTTATCAACATTTTTTTTTTTCATATTTATCTTTAAGTATATTTACAACTTGAGATTAGATCATAGGGAATAATTTGATGAGATTTTATATTAGAATTTAACTTGAAACTTTAAACGATACTTTAAGGATACCTACAATGAAAGCTACAAGTTCTCTTTACCTCTCCAAGGTTATTTAACTTAATCATTTCTTTTTATTTTTCTTTTTCTATTTCATTATACACATATTTGATAGGATCTTTCTTTTTTTTTTCCTATTTCATAATACACATATATATTGATTGGATGAAATTCAGTGCCTCCTCCCTCGCTTTCAAAGAAAAAAAAAATCAATTCTCATGTAAGTCTCTCTACTTTTATTTTTTAATGTTTAGTAATTTTTATTTTTTAATGTTTAATAATTTAGGTTTTTCTTAATTCTTAACTATTAAATTGAGTTTACCACTTAAGGGTCTATTTGGATACCGCTTATTGCTGAAAATTAAAAATTAAAAATACTGTAACAAAATAATTTTTAAATGTGTGAATAGTACTGTGGGATTCAGTTTTAAAGCTTTTTTGCTGAATAAAGTATTTGCGGGTCCCGTGAACAGTGCACGGGACCCACTGGGAAATGCATAACACAGTTGAAAACACTTTTTAGCTCTATCCAAACATTCACTAAATAAGCTTTCAAATATTTTCTTTTATCTTTTTTAATTATTGAGTTCAAGAATTTTTTTTTTCATTTAAATATGTGGTGGTGATTACTTGAGCTTTAAAGTTTAATATATTATTTTGCAGACTCCCTTTCTATTTTTTAGCCATCTCTTTTTATATTAGTTACATAGTTAATTTTCAACTTATATATGATTTAAAAAAAAAAACTTAATTTAACACATTCATTCATTATATAACTTAAAATAAAAGATTATTTCTCTTTACTTTATTTTAATTATCTATTTAATTATTTAATTTTAATTAATTTAAAAAAATATTTTCTTATTTTCTTTAGTTTACACATGCACGGACATAATACTAGTGTGTATATATAGACACACACGTAAATTTTCGTTTCGTGCATGTGACATTATCTAATAAAGTGACAGTACTGTATCCCAAAAAAAAAAAAAATATAGTGACAGTAATCTCCTTTTTAAGCAACTAGTTAAGCTCATTAAGATTTGATAAAGTAATAGATTGTTGGCTCTTTATAGGAACTAATGTTGCATGTGTCTCCCAATAGTGTTTATGTCATTTATTCTCTAATCTTCTATTAATTAATGAAAAGGAAAAAAAATCATGATTTGACCTCAACAAATTAGAATCTTATACTATTTCGGAGAGGATTTTAAAACAATTTTTTAAGATTATCTTTTTTCTAGAAAATAAGAATATCAATCTATCTGTTAATAAAAAATAAGTTATGTCATCTTGTTATTAACTAACCTTTCTTTTCTTTTTTTTTTTTGAGAATGAACTAACTTTTATTTAGTTGTTTCATTAGAATTCTTTTTTTTTTTTAATTTACATATAATTCTTAATTAAGCCGTGCATCGCACAGACATAATACTAATATATATATATATATATATATAGACACACACACGTAAACTTTCGTTCGTACACGTGACATTATCTAATAAAGTGACAGTACTGTATCCAAAAAAAAAAAAAATAGTGACAGTAATCTCCTTTTTAAGCAACTAGTTAAGCTCATTAAGATTTGATAAAGTTATAGATTGTTGGCTCTTTATAGGAACTAATGTTGCATGTGTCTCCCAATAGTGTTTATGTCATTTATTCTCTAATCTTCTATTAATTAATGAAAAGGGAAAAAAAATCATGATTTGACCTCAACAAATTAGAATCTTATACTATTTCGGAGAGGATTTTAAAATAATTTTTTAAGATTATCTTTTTTCTAGAAAATAAGAATATCAATCTATCTGTTAATAAAAAATAAGTCATGTCATCTTGTTATGAACCAACCTTTTTTTTTTTTTTTTTTTTTCGAGAATGAACTAACTTTTATTTAGTTGTTTCATTAGAATTCTGAAATTTCAGAAAATAGGAACCTATCCATTTCGTTGGGAATGTAGAGAGTCTATTTCACAATTGAGATGTAAAGAGTATCACGTCATTTAAAATTTTAAATAAAATGATATACCTTTAATTTCATAATATTTAATCTCAAACATGAAATTGATTGATCTTAAATAAAGATTATCATTTTTCAAAATTTTAAGGAAAAACCAAAAACCAAGATTTGAAAAACCAACCCTATTTTAGAAAACGTCATTCCAAGCACTTGTGACAATATTAGACAACTTTGGAGGTTAAAGTTGCACTTAAAAACGAGGGAGTTGTTTATAAATTAAAAAATTAAATAAATAAAAAATGAGGGAGTTCGAGCTGTGTTGGGAACTAGGAAGTTAAGCGAAGATTTTGTGAAAGAGGTGGAGACATATTAGATTTAAGAAAATTGTAGGTGAACAATGGACTGATGGAATACCAAAAAGAACATTAATTTCAATAACGGAGCCAGAAATTTATCTTTGAGGAACCAAATTAAAATGTGGTATATTTTTTTTTACTATGTATTATGTTATATGCAGTAGTATAAAAGAAAAATAAACATTATATATAGTACTATAAAAGAATAAAAAAACATAATTAAATATGCAAATGAAGTACCTTTTAAGCCAAGAGATGTATAACAAAAAGTGTCTACCAAATTTAATAAATGTGTACTAAAATTAAGAAAAATATTAGATCATTTTTACATATCTCTAATTATTATCATTAATATATTGCGTAGCTTAAAAATGAATAAATTACAAAAAATTGAATTTCCTTTATTAAATCTGTAGTCCATATTTTCTCCACAAAAAAAAAAAAAAAAAAAAAAAAATCTGTAGTCTATGTTCTTTTAAAGAAATAAAATATGTGTATCAAAAAAATAAAATAAAATATGAGTCAAGATTCTCAACAACAATTTCCCTTTCAACATAAACAACCAAATTATATTCAAAAAACTCGTCCTTAAATATTTTTAGGATTTTCTTGGAAAATTGACATTTCATCAGTAAAATTCAAAGGTGTATTGCTTTCTATAATAATAATTTTTTGTCTTTTAAAAAATATATCAATAATTTCTTAACTTAAACTTACCTAATTGTTAGAAGTTCAATTACAATACGGATTAATAGTAAATCATTCTATCTCTTGAAAGTATCAATTAGATTTAAGAAATCATTAATTTAGCTTAATATGTTGAAATAAATAAATTATTTTGGATGAAATCAAATATAAATGAGAATATATAATTATATTTTTGCATTAAACTAAAGGAAATCAATTATAAAAAAAATAAAAAATAAAAAAAATAGCGATAATGAAAATCAAGGAGATTTACATATTTTTACTAGGTGTTAATATTAGAGAGTGGTACTTGTACGTGCAAGTTAGATTTGAGCTTATATAGAGAAGTGAAATAAATTATCTAACAGCACATTTACATCAGAAAGCTCGAAAAGATGCAAGTTTTGACATGACACTCAAACAAGAAAAAGAAAGCAATGATAGGACATGAAAAAGATGCACATTTAAACAAGAAGAATAAGCTGATTGCTAAAGAAACACTCGATGTACATGGAAAACCCTAAAGAAGGGATAAAAAACCATAGTTCGAGTAAGAAGGTAACATTCTTGCTCGGCTCTGCTTGTATTATGTGTGAAAAGATCAGTTTACAATCAGGTTGCCTTTCTTTCCTACCAACTCTTCACTTTCATCTCCAAAAGTATCTAATTGGGTTTTTGCCATAATAACACAGCTACATGTCCCTTTTATACTCTAAGGAATATGGCTGGGTAGAAAGACAGGTGTCAAGTCATCATTTTCTATTTTGGACCTTCTCACAACTGTGATATTATCTGCTAACTAGAGGATAAGAACTGCGCCAACGTGACAATGGGATCCGTAGGTAGGTAGCTTTGCCACTGCTTGGGAGACAAGTCTTAGACATTGAGAAGGACATCAGGAATACTATGATTGGTACATGTGTCCCTAAGGTGACTCATTGTGCACTCAACCAATAAGAGGTGTCCTTATAGCCTCTGACCTTAGAAAGTCACTGTTTCTCTTTTTGTGAGTGCTTGAGTTCCACGTCAGGTGTAAATTTTACTTATTTCCCAAGGCAATCACGTCTTTAGCACGGATCAAGACAAGATCCCTTAGCCAACACTTCCTCTCCCCTTGCTCACAGCCACTCGACGTGTAAGGTCAAGATTCAACCACTAATGCATTCCTCCATGCCTTAGTAGTGTTATGTACAATACTGTATAATGAAAACTGTACGGCAAGATTCCACCATTGATCACAATTACCTTAAAAAGAACGAAGTGTAATAGAAAGATGAACTATCACATTTTAGACTCTTAGGAATAGTGCAAAACAAAAAGATTGATTTTTTCTTTAAATAAAAAACTTTTTGGTTGAATTACAAGAGAACCACATCACTTTAGTTTTATTTTATTTTATTTTAAGATTAAAAAAGCTTGACTTTAATATGTTTTTTTGGAAGTGTTTTAGGAATGATGGAAAATTGGCGATGAAAAAATTTAGAGATTACCATATTATTTTTTTGGTATGAAAGAAAATAGAATGGAAGAAAAATAGGGTGCGGGAACTTTTTCCCCATGCCCACAAATTTTTTTTCTCCAAAAGGGAAAGCAAAAATTGATGGGAGACAAAATGTCTGTTCTTATTACTATTAAAATTATTTTTAAAACTTTCTTTTATAATAGGAATATGATAGTAATGCACACCAAAATATCAATTCTTCCATTTTATTTTCCTTTTTTATAAAACAAAGAAAGGTATATTCATTTTTTATTTTCAACTTTTTCATCTTTAGTAACAAACACAAATGAAGGTAAACAAAAATATTTTCTTGGCAAAAATGCAAAATTGACCCTCTAACTTTTAATCTTTTTCATTTCAGTCCTCTAACTTTCAATTTCTGTCAATTTGGTACTCCGTTAAACCCCAGTTATGTCCTGCCGTTAATTGAGCCAAAACAACATCGTTTTGGCTTTTTTTTTTTTTTTTATATAATAAATTTTGGAATTTAAAGAAAGAAAAAAACTGATATTAAAAAAAAAAAAAAAACATTTTCTGTTGATTGAGGCGAGCAAACCTCGACGCTGTCTTCCTTGGTCGTCGCTGTCGATTGAAGTGTCCTGAAAAGTACCAACTTTCTTGTTTTTTCCTAAATGGAATTTCTTTCCTGTTGAACCCAAATATGTTACAACATATTTTTGATATATCTGATGAATGTTTGTGAAAATTTTTGGATGATTGATGATGGGTTTGTCGAAATCATGTTGGTTTATCTGATAAATTTGCTGGGTTTTCCTTACTTTGTGGTTTTATCTGAAAATTTTTCATGGGTATATGGTCTCAGAACTTGGGGTTCGTGGGTTTTGTGTATAAGTAGGAACTGGTTTGAATGGGTTTTTCTGATATTTATTGAATTTTATCATAGTTTGGTTTTATCTTGGTGCTTTGGTTTAGAGGGTATATGGTTTCAGACTTGGGCTTTGTGGGTTTTGAGTATTAGTAGAAACTGGTTTGAATGGGTTTGTTTGATAAAGTTATTGAATTTGCTCATAGCGTCGGTTAGGCCTCGGTGGCTCATGGCGGACTATCTCTAGGGAGATCGGAAAAAACCCACCACGGGAAGGAGGTTCTTGAAGCCTGTGGTTGACGTTGATGACGATTTCGAGCTTGATTTCCAGGGCTTCAAGGACGCTGACAAGTCCGATATTGATGAGGAAGATGAGGTCCTCGGTTTTGATTTCAGGGGAAGGTTTGATGAGGAAGATGAGGAAAATGTTTTTTTTTTTTTTTTTACAGATTTTTTTATTTTTTCTTTTAATTCCGAATTAAAAAAAAGAAAAAAAAGAAAAAAGGAAAACAAACGGCAACCCATAGCTGGAATTTAACGGAATCCTGCATTGGCAAAAATTGAAAGTTGGAGGACTGAATTGACAAAACTGAAAGTTAGAAGACTAAAATGAAAAAGAGTGAAAGTTAGAAAGTCAGTTTTGCATTTTTGCCTATTTTCTTTCATCGTACTCTTCTATTGTCCATTTATATTGCATCCTTCCATTTTCCTATCATTCTTACTAAACAGAACTTAAATGTCCAACTCCTATCACAAAATCTATCACGGCACGTTGCATATTGCGGCGATGAGAAGAAAAAAGGATTGCTACATGTACTCCACGTGAGATTAGTCCCTTAAAAGTAAAACACAAGTTCCCACTATGAGCAAGCTATGTGTTGCATTATGATTGATTAATTGGAACTAATGTGTTTGGTTATGAGAAACTGATGAAAAGTAAAGAAATTAGTTTTCTCTTTGTACTTGCAAAATAACAGAGGAAGAGGCAGTGGTGACTCTAGGAATTTTTCTCAGGATGTTCCTATAAGTTCCCAAGAATTTTTTCCAAGGTAGCAAAATAATAAACAATAAACTATAAATTTATTTGAAATATTAATAAAATTATTAATTATTGTTATTTAGTTGTTTCATTAATTTGCTTGTCTTTTATAAACTATAATTTGTTATATTGTTATTTTATTAATTATAAAATTATTAATTGTTGTTTAGCTTAATATAATTTAATTTATTTGTCTTTTATAATATATTGATTAATTAAATTATTATTTATTATTTATTAGTTACTTTTTTTGATTAATTATTAGTTAATTAAATTATTATTTACTAGTTGCACTAGCTCATGCTTGATGCCTCAATTACAAAAGCCAGCTGCCAATCAAAAAATTTCACATTCATATATCACAATACACATTACACTAAAAAACAATTAATATCGTACAAACACCAACAGGTAACGTAAAGCCAAATTCAAAAAATCAAAAACCAAGCAAAATATTAATAAAGTTAAAAGTTTCAGCCAATCACAATAAAAGTTAGTCTTAAAGAACAAAGTGAGAGAGCATTTCATTTCAGTGATTTCACATAAAAGGAGAGAGAGTGTGAGAAACTGAGAGAAAGTCAGAGAGAAAAAGAGAGAAAAGTAAGAAAAATGAAATACCTCACTGATCAGTTTCTTCGACTCTCCACCACCAGAGACCCAAAAGATGCCTTCAAAGCTCGAACCCTCACAGGTGGTGGACGTGTACGTCCGAGTCACCGGAGGTGAGGTCGGAGTGGCAATCGGTCCATTGGGTCTCTCCCCGAAGAAGATCGGAGAAGACATAGCCAAGGAAACCGCCAAAGACTGGAAGGGCCTTCACATAACGGTCAAGCTAACGGTCCAGAACCGTCAGGCCAAGGTGTCCGTGGTGCCCTCCGCCGCTACGTTGGTCATCAAGGTGCTGAAGGAGCCGGAGCGCGATCGGAAGAAGACGAAGAACATCAAGCACAATGGTAACATCCCGCTCGACATGTCTTCGAGATTGCTAAGGTGATGAGGCCTAGGTCTATGGCGAAGGATCTTAGTTCTGGGAGCTTAGGGTTTGCTATAGCTTTTTGTGATTTTTGATTTAGTGATTTGAGGTTTCTGATTTAGTGCTTTGTATTGGGGTTTGGTTTTTTTTTTTTTTTTTTTTTTTTTTTGAGAATCCGTGGGTTTGCTACTGTTAGGCTTGCCGTGGGCTTGATGTTGGGCTTGCCGTCCAGTTTTTTTTGGAGAATCCGTGGGCTTGCCATTTGCTCTGTTACAATAAATTTTTTTTTTCAAATTTTAGTTCAAAATTTTTTTTTTGGGTTTTTTTTTTTTTTTTTTTTAATTTGAAGGTGTTCCTCATTTTTATTGAGGGTGTTCCTAATTTATTTTTAATGGTAAGAAAATAAAAAAATTTTAATTATTATATATATATATATATTTTAGGTCAGGGTGTTCCTGGGAACACCCTGACCATAACGTGGCGTTGCCACTAGGAAGAGGAAATGGAAATGATTTTTTTTTCTCCATCCATTATATTTTAATTTCTCTCTATTAGCATGCATGTGGAAAGAAAAAAATATATAAATATATATATATATATATTTAAATGGCTAATATGGCACCCTCACATAGTGATAGACCATCATGTCAATTTATGAGTATTTGATTATTGTTGTAAAATTGATACTTTCACAGTTCTTTCATTTTGTAAATACAAGGAGATAAATTATATAAGCCCTATTGTGAGAGGATTGGACATTAAAAGTTCAAATTTTAGCTACAAAATTGATTATAGCCTTAGACTACAACCTTACTCAATATCTTTTTATTGGAGGTGAATTTTGACAAATCCACCATTATATCACATATTCTTCTTATATTTCTCATACTTGCAAAATTTCTAAAAAATTAAATATCATTAGTTATGTCATCAATAAATTGTTTAAATTACAAATTTTTTTAATTTAAAATTATGTATAAAATATAAGCTTATAGATCTATAGTTAATAATATCCAATTAACACAAAATTTGACATATATATTAAGATCGTAAAGAACATATAATTTAACGGTTAGATTTCAAAAATATGTAGTAATACTTATTTTATTGAGTAAGGTTGTAGCCTTATGCTACAAACAATTTTGTAGCTAAATTTTGTCCACAATCTTACTCAATGAAATAAACATTACTACATATTTTTGAAATCTAACCATTGAATTACATGTTTTTTACCTTTTTTTTTTTTTTTTGATAATCTTTACCCTTTTAATACTCGTGTCAAATTTTGTGTCAATTTGATATTATTTACTATATAATCTATAAGCTTATATTTTATTACAAAAACTTACAATTTAAACAATTTATTAATGACATAGTTATTGATTTTTAATTTTCTAGAAATTTTGCAAGCATGGATGATATAAGAAGTAGATGTAATCCAATAGTCGATTTGTCAAAATTCACTTTCAATAAAAAGATATTGAGTAAAGTTGTAACCTAAATCTACAACCAATTTTGTAGCTAAAATTCACATCCAATAAAAATACATAAACAAGTTACTTTCCTTTTCTAACAAATGAAAGATGTATTACATTATATAAGCCCTATTGGAATTGATATTTCTAGCATTTACAGTGTTTTTAAAATTGTAATATTTACAATTACTACAGTTGGAAATTCACAGATTCATTTTCACAATCAAGATTACTTGTTTATGTCATCAATAGCTATAAGAAAAGAGTCTCCTAGTACCAAAATATTCAATAACATGCATAAAATTTATGTATTTAGTGTTTGACTCTTTGATGGCGCCCTTGAAATTTGCATGAACGAAAGAAATAATAAACTTCAATTGGTATTACTATTGTACAAGTGGATGAAAAATTTAATGATATTATCAGTGAGGATCACAGGTTGCCATTATACTATACCACAAAACTTTGCTTGCTGTCATCTCTAACCAATAAAAAGTTTGCTAGGAGTTTGGGTTGTCATGCATGACTAAGAAAAAGTAGGCCTTTAATTGGATGATGGTATTTATAAACATCATTTCTTTTTATATTTCATTGTTAATATTATTGAAATCATTATCAAATTACTTTCTAAATTTAAATAATGATGCTTCTTCCCTTATTTTAACCTTTTGCTTCATTATTGTTTTTATCTTTTACTTTGCAATTATTGTTGACCTTTATCACAAACAATAGTGCCATCTAAGAATTTATACAAGGAAGTTGTAATTTTTTTTTGTTATCCACTAATTATAACGTAATTCCAATATTGCTATACGGCTATACCTCGTATGGTAACTTACCAATTTAACAATTCAATATCATTTTGCACGAAAAATTTAATAATAATAATGATGATGATGATGATGATGGTGGTAAAATAAACAAGCAAAAATGTGTCATCCAAATGTCAAAATTTTTTTTTTTTACTTATTTGTTTTTTTTTTTAAATAGATATAATTGCATTTCAAACCTATGGCATTATCATTCGGTCGAGACGTCAATTAATTTTTTGTGTAGCGAGAATTAAATTTCAAATCTCTTATTTAATGATAAGAGAATTTACTATTTGGGTTAACTGGAACCCATATCCAAGTCAAAGTTAATACCTCAACAACCTTGGGAATTACTAAATAAAGATTATCTCCTCGCTTTAATATCAAGGAAAAGGATTCTTGAAGTTCCTTTGGGTTGCAACAAGGTTGCTAATCCCACAATTATGAGGCTATTAATTTTCATGTTGCTTCAATATAACATGAGAATTTTCATGATAATTGTGCATAAACGTCTCTTGAAACACATTTGGTTTTAGGTATTTTGCAGCTAACTAGTAATATAGATAGTTGTCATTGCTTATACACATGATATTAGGAATATCATTGTGAGTCTGTGGCATTGGGAATATTATCATGACATGATTTGAATGATAATGGACAACTCAATAGCACACACTTTCACCATGTGGCCATGAGCCATTGTATAAAGGCATGTCACCAGGCTTAGGTTGGCTCACTCACACGAGCGATCACATACTATGTTTGGATAGAAATCAAAGATAAGACGTGGTAATCTTTGACACTCAAGGAGCATGCAAAGGCCTTCACCTTAGTACGTTTAAAGCGGGAAGAGGACACCAATTTGTTTTACGTCGCCTAAGTTGGACCGAGATGAGGTTTTCTTTCGTAATTGAGACCATGCATAATTGTTTCTCATGATTATGTAGCCTAGAGGATTTGAATGCAATATTTCTCAGATGCTTAGGTATAGCAAGCTAATGGAGGACTTGAGATAGGTGCTAGGAGTGAGTGGACTAAGATTTATACAGTAGGAGACAAACATATATAAAGATGTATGAGCTCTTTTTTAAGAGAGCTCCACTATAGCAGATAAATCATGCTACATGAGTTCATTCTACCGATAGCCAAATTGAGTGAATGGATCCCCACTTCCTCATTGTATGATTCGTAGGAGTCATTATTTATGATTTTATTTATACTGTCTTTTGACTATGTCATGAGGTCAAGGTTTCAGTATTTGCTACTTAACTGTGCTTCCTATAACCATGGATGATAAGATATAAAGGGCATTGTTGAGAAAGTGATTAGACGAAAACTAAGTTGTATGACGGCAAAGGGAAAATTATTAGGTAACACATCCATGTTATGTTTGTACTCACTAATAGCAAGTTATGTAATTTCTTGGATGTTGCAATATAACTATGGGTACATCATTTTAGTGTAAATTAGGTAATGGTTTGAGTTGTTGGACTGTATAGAGATTAGAGATGCTTAAAAAATTTTGATGTGGTCAAGTGATTCGGGGCATAACAAGAAACTTTAGGGATGTTGCTATGTTGTTCTTTCAATAAAATTTGGTATAGTGTTCCTAAATTTTGTCTATAGGTTCGCTTAATGGTCGCATAACCTATTAATAGTGTGAACGTAGTGGATAATGACATGAAGGGTGAGTCGTTGAGGGTACCCGCTATGCGTGATTAGGAGAAATTAAAATTTGATCAAGTTTAGCCAACCGGGTCACTCGTTAGTGGACATGACTCGACTGGCCAATTTGGTCCTATTTAATAGGACTAATACCCCATATAATGTTTCTACACGTTGCATTGTGTGGGTGTGTGTTGCAAAAGGAAGTGTAACATTTATGCTTGTGAAATCAACAACTTAATCAAAAATCACATATAAACTTTTAAAAAAGTATTTTAATAATATAATTAAAATTGAATAGTAAAATAGTCTTCACATACCCAAAAAAAAAAAAAAAAAAATTTTACTTTTAGTTCCACGACAGATGCACATTGTATAAGGTTTTATAAAAATTTACTTTACATTGTCAATTTCATGTATAATTTTTTGGGTAAAATATCATTTTAGTCCTTAAATTATTAACTTTTAGCTTCTGAACTTTCAAAAGTTTCTTTTTTGTCCTTAAAATTTGCAAAACGCTCTACTTTTCGTCTTTCCGTCTATGTTTGTTAGTTTATGCCTTGTGTGGCTTGATGGAGTGCTGACAATCTGACGTAGTATTTGACTTGGACTCAATTATTTTATTTAAAAAACAATGGACACGTGGCTCACAATGATTTGCCCAGTTTTTAAGAGGACAAAAATACCACCCTTCACTACATAACCCTCAGCACCCATTCGTGAAACCCCAACGTCCAAAACCCCTAGCTCCCTTAGCGACAGCTACAATTGGTGAGTCCAAACTGGCGACCTATAAAGCACGGACGTGGCTGGGAGGGTGTTGCACCGAAGTTCGACACGAGGTGCAGTGTCCGACACGGCTGCCTGCGTGTCGGTGCCGCGACAAAGCTTTTTTTTTTCTTTTTTCACAAATTCACGCCGACTTGGCTCGATTCGCACCAAATTGGGCAGATTCAGCCAGAATCAAGCCGTATCAGCCAAAACAGACTGAAATGGCCGAAACAGGCCGAAATTGGCCTTGAATCATGCCAGAACAGCCAAAATCAGCTTTGAATGAGATCCAAACATCCTAAATTTGTCATTTCTTAATTCTATTCTGAATATTTGTTGCTTCTTTTGTGTTTTCTTTTTTGTTTTGTTTTTTGTTTTGTGTTTCTTGCCTTCTTCTTTCTTTGTTTTGTGAATCAAGGCATAGTAATGTGTTTTTTAAGAATATTTTAATAGTTAAAATATATAGAAAATATAAATAAAAATATTTTTAATAATTTTTTAATCGCCGCATCCCGTCGCACCCGCACCCAACTTTTTCAAAAATTACCGAGTCCCACACCCGTACCCACACTCACACCCGAATCTAAAAAAACACCCGTGCTTCATAGCCTGGGACCCCAACGGGTCAAAGTTAGCTTCCCTTCGCCTGCGTCAACAAGATGAAATAGTGCACGGGTATGGGTTTATTTGGGTTGTTGTGTTACTGAAAGGGACAAGGGTCGTTGTTTGTGTTTAAAAATGATTGAAAACCGATTTAGTGGTCCTTTAGTGCTTATTGTTGAAAATTCCATCAGACATTAAGGAACCACGTGTGGTGTTTGAGTGACTTTAATAAACTAAGTTGACTTGCCGTATAGTATTTGCACATGGCGAGCACTTTGTAACTTTGCACACGATGGAGGCTAATGACAGATTGGGGTTGCTGGTTTCATTTCAATTGGAACTATTCTGCCGATTGAGATTGCCGGTTTGAGGTTTTCAGTGAGTGAGGGTGGTGGGATTTCACGGTTTAGGGATTTTGGGCACGCACACCTGGGATTGTTTGGATAAGGTGTTTGAACAATAATTTTCAGTATTTAAATACTAAAAACCATAGGCCCAAAAAAAAAAACAAATGATTTTGTTAAGGGTTTTTTTTTTTTTTACTTGAGTGTTTGAGGGCTAGAAATTTTGGTCTCATTGAGAGGTAATATTATCCTTTCAAAATTGTTATCCTCATGTGCCAATAACTCTTTGCCACATGTCCATAATTTTTTAAATAAAATAATTGAGTCCAGGTTAGATATCATGTCAGCACTCCACCTAAGACATAAATTAAAAAATATAGACGGAAAGACAAAAAATAATACGTTTTGCAAAGTTTAAGGATGAAAAACGAACTTTTGAAAGTTTAGGGATTAAAAACAAACTTTTGTGATAGTTTAGAAATGAAAGTAATATTTTATCCTAATTTTTTAAAAAGAAATCTGTAATTGTATTGTTGATATTTAATGTAATTTTTTTTTTCTAAACATGAAATCTATAAACCAATGTTCATTTCCTGAATTATTTTTTTATTTTTACATTCGGATTAGTTATATGATTTATTTAATCATATGAATCAATAATGTTATTGACAGTGTCATCTTATATCTTATTGTTTTCAGAAATAATTGATTTCATGCTTAAATGTATTTTTTTTAATTAAAATCATCTGAATAATAAGAAGTTTTGGTGTAGATACAATAAAAAAATAGGTTTTCAAAAAAATAAATAAATAATAAAAAATAGAAAAACTTATAAATAAATTATGAATCTCTCTCCTTATCAATGTGAGATTCTAAAAAATAAACTAACTATTCATTTACCACATTAACTCTCATATCTTTACATTAAATTTGCTAAGTTATTAATATTATTCATTAAAATATTAAAATTAAACCATTTAATATTTAAAATGCTACAACAAGAAGTGATAACTGGTGAGTTTGAAGAACTTGAGAAGCATAAAGCGAGTAGAAGAAGACAAAGAAATGAGAGTTTAAATAGTCGAAAGTCTTAGTAATAATTATCCATCCTTGATTCGTTTAACCTAGGAATACATGGTGTTGTATCTACAGAAAATTTGTGTTAGAGCTATGTTTCGGCTTAATCTGAGATGATGCATGGGATGGGAAAAGGCTGAAATATGTTGTATCTACAGAAAATTTAAACTCCATAAATCGGAGCTTAGATTTCAATCACAGCAATTCAAATCTTGAAATTGATCTTAGTAAGACTAATTTCAACAATCAATTTTTATTTTGAAAATTGGTAATGACTTAAGTGATTTATTTATTTTTGTAGATATAATAGAATTTCAATCTATGATGTCCACTCCATAATAATTGTCCTTTATCATTAGGCAAAAAATCAATTGGTTTTTTATGTAAACAAAACTCAAGCCCCATATCTCTTATTTGATGATAAGAAACTTTACCAAGCTAACTAAACCTATTAACTCTTTTAAGTGATTTATTTATTGTTCCCTGTTTCAACATTTAGTTTGTAATAGGGGAAAACGGTCCATATATTTTGAAATGGTCTTATTTTCACAAAACCTCCTACATATATTGTACCTTAAAGTTTAAATGAGTAATTTTTCTCAAAAAAAAAAAAAATTAAATAAGTAATGAAAATCCCTTTAAATATTGTAAATACTTTAATATTTGAGTTTTAATTTTTTTTCTTAATTAGCAATTGAGTTTCGTAAACTATGATAATAATTTTAATGTTCTTATACTTAACCCTTTGGTGAAATTATGACAATTTATAATATTTGTATTGGCTCACATAGCACAACTAAACTTTTAGGGTAAATTACGAATTTGGTTCCTAATGTTGACACGTATCAATTTTGTCGAGTTAAGGTTGACTCGATTAAAAAAATTATGGGGGTCAAAATAATCATTGATGTTAACTAATGGGTTGTGTCGGGGTTGAGGGAGTCTGGCACAATTATTAAATAGGTCAGATTATAGTTGAGCCATATATTCAAATACCTATATTTCGACACGACATGGACACAAACTGCTAACATGAATTTCCACCCGTACATAGATTAAGTTTCAAATTTATAATTTTGTCAATTAAAGTCCTAAACTTATGAAGCCATTTTAGTTTAAAAGTAATCTTGGAGAAGAGAAAAATGGAAACATTAATAAATTTTGTATTTTACTTAGGTGATCGATTTTGATATTTTTTGACAATAACTTTTTTCACTCTAAACAAAATTTTCTCTCGCTAAACAGAGCTTTCTTTCTCTAACATCTTTGTTTATATTAATAGCTTTCAAATTAGTTGAAAGAACGAAAATATAGTTTAATTTTCTCTTCTCCATAACTATCCAAAATATTGGATTTTGACAAATGCTTAAAATTGAATTAATTTCATAAAAAATTTTGCACTTGAGTGGAAAAAATAAAAATTCACGTATTTTTAAGAGAGAACAAATTTATGGGACCTAATCAGCTAATCTATAAATTCAAAAAATAAAAAATAAAAAATAAAAACCCACTCAGGAACCACCGACTTCAGAAGCAATTTTGAATTCCGAATCCACACAGGACTTGGTTGGTTAACCATGAGAAACTCCGAAACTTGTTAGGAATAGCATGAATTCGACTTCGATTTTGATTAGGATGAGAAACTTGTTCACTAAGAAAAACCATGAGAAGCTGTTCTTATAAATACCCCCACTCCCCCACACACCTAGTCTATAGTTCTCTTGTTCTTTTCTTTTTTCTCCTCTCTCCATAGTTTCTTCTAGTTAGTCCTTTCTCTGTTTTCTGAGCATGGCCGATCAAGCATCAACATCCATGCATTCCCTCAAAAGAAAAAGGGACGCCGAGCCCAACACCAACAAGAAAGCTCCCAATAGGTTGGTCGTGGAAGAATCCATGAACCACGACGACAACTCTGTCGTCTTACTACACCCTGATACCATGAACATTCTCAACTTCTTTCATGGTGATGCTGTCTTGATCAAGGGTAAGAAGAGACGGGACACGGTTTGCGTTGTTCTCGGGGATGAGGCTTGTGACAAGTCCAAGGTTTTCATGAACAAGGTGGTGCGGTCTAACCTCAGAGTCAGGCTTGGTGATGTGGTCTCGTTGCATCAATGCAATGATGTAAAGTATGGTAACAAAGTTCATGTTCTTCCTCTTGATGATACCATTGAAGGTCTTACTGGGAGTCTTTTTGATGCGTATTTGAAGCCTTACTTCATGGACACGTATAGGCCTGTGAGGAAAGGTGATCTTTTTGTTGTGAGAGGTGGAATGAGGAGTGTAGAGTTTAAGGTCATGGAAACTGAGCCTGGAGAGTATTGCATTGTTGCACCCGACACCGAAGTTTACTGTGAAGGAGAGGCTTTGAAGAGAGAAGATGAGGAAAGATTGGATGAGATTGGTTATGATGATATTGGCGGAGTTAGGAAGCAACTTGCTCAGATTCGTGAGTTGGTGGAATTGCCTTTAAGGCATCCACAACTTTTCAAGACTATTGGAGTGAAGCCTCCAAAGGGAATTCTGCTATATGGACCTCCTGGTACTGGCAAGACACTCATTGCAAAGGCTATTGCGAATGAAACTGGGGCTTTCTTTTTCTGTATTAATGGGCCAGAGATTATGAGCAAGATGGCTGGTGAGAGTGAGAGTAATTTGAGGAAAGCTTTTGCTGAAGCAGAGAAGAATGCTCCTTCGATTATATTTATTGATGAGATTGACTCTATTGCTCCCAAGCGTGATAAGACCGGTGGAGAGATAGAGAGGAGGATTGTTTCACAGCTTTTGACATTAATGGATGGTGTGAATTCTCGGGAACATGTTATTGTTATTGGAGCTACCAATAGGCCTAATAGTATTGACCCAGCATTAAGAAGGTTTGGGAGGTTTGATAAAGAGATTGATATTGGTGTTCCGGATGAAGTTGGGCGCCTTGAGGTTCTTCAGATCCATACCAAGAAGATGAAGCTCTCTGAAGATGTGAATTTGGAAAGAGTGGCCAAGGAAACTCATGGACATGTGGGTGCGGATCTTGCAGCTCTTTGTACTGAAGCTGCACTACAATGTATTAGAGAAAAAATGGATGTGATTGACATGGAAGATGAAACCATCGATGCTGAGGTTCTCAACTCCATGGCTGTCACCAATGATCACTTTAGTGATGCTCTTGGAACTAGCACTGCCTCTGCTTTGCGTGAAACTATTGTGGAAGTGCCCAATGTTAGTTGGAAAGACATTGGTGGCCTTGAGAGTGTCAAGAGGGAGCTTCAAGAGACCGTTCAATATCCAGTCGAGCATCCTGAAAAGTTTGAGAAGTTTGGAATGTCACCATCTAGAGGAGTTCTCTTCTATGGTCCTCCTGGTTGTGGGAAAACCCTTTTGGCCAAGGCTATTGCTAATGAATGCCAGGCTAATTTTATTAGCATCAAGGGTCCTGAGTTACTCACAATGTGGTTTGGAGAGAGTGAGGCCAATGTTAGGGATGTTTTTGACAAAGCTCGTCAGTCTGCACCTTGTGTCCTGTTTTTCGATGAACTTGACTCCATTGCTATTCAGAGAGGAAATGGAATTGGAGATGCAGGTGGTGCTGCTGATAGAGTTTTGAACCAGCTCTTAACTGAAATGGATGGGTTATCATCCAAGAAAACTATCTTTGTCATTGGAGCTACTAATAGGCCTGATATAATCGACCCAGCACTTCTAAGACCTGGTCGTCTTGATCAACTGATCTATATCCCTCTTCCAGATGAGAGTTCACGGCTTCAGATTTTCAAAGCCTGTCTAAGGAAATCACCTGTGTCAAAAGATGTTAACCTTACTGCTCTTGCTAAGCTTACTGGAGGCTTTAGTGGTGCTGATATCACAGAAATATGCCAGAGGGCTTGCAAGTATGCCATTAGAGAGGACATTCAGAAGGATATTGAGAGGAAAAAGAGGGAAATTGACGCTGCGGAAGAGGAATCAGAAAATGAAGTGGCTGAGATCAAGGCAGCTCACTTTGAGGAGTCCTTGAAGTTTGCCAGGAGGAGTGTGAGTGATGCTGACATCCTCAAGTATCGAGCTTTTGCTCAAAATTTGCAGCAATCAAGGGGTTTTGGGTCTGATTTTCAGTTTTCAGAGGCAGGAAGAACACCCCACGAATCAAATTTATTTGCATCTTCAGCTGATGGAATTGAGGATGCTGACTTTTATGATTAGTTACTTTATAATGTTTTATTTTCTTTCTATTTCTTTGATATCAAGATAGTCAGAATCATACAATTCTATGTAGTAGGAGAGGTATTATAGGATTTTAAATTTAGTTTTCTCTATAATGGATTATAGCTTTAATGTATTTGCTTTGACTCAAAATTGTAGTGATTGTAATTGTTTAAGTAGTTACTGCAAAAAGTGATTCAATATGATGCAATATTTTCTCTTCAGAAAAACTTCCTTTTTCTGGTCTCTGCAATTTTTACTACCCACTCTTGCTGCATTTTATGCCTAAACACTACTGAAGTGTTTGCTATAAGCAAAATCTGTGTTTCATATATTTGTGTTTTCTGTTTTCCAGAGCCACATTCAGGGATTGGTTTATAGAAAAATCCGAAGTATTAGCTGATATATTAGCTCCTATAGAATGGTTTTTACCACCCTAGCCTTACTAACCTAATGTGCCTTTTATGCCGTACAATATTGGGTGCTACAGTCAATTTGATTGGGGTGGTTTTCCACTGATTTTAAATAACCATTAATCAACTTAATAACGTATGGCAACGAAGCGAAAGAGGTATCTAACCATATTTGCAATTCCCAATGGTGTAGACTGTAGAAGAGTCTTTGTGTCCTTGTGTGCAATGCAGCAAGATCATGTCACTTTCGAGTTCATTGTTTTCTCAGCCTTTTTTATTCATTGGATAGATTGTCCCCATAATGTCGCTTGCAATCGAAAATCTCAGGCTTTATTGATAGTAGTTTCTGCAGTATTTTTATTTATTTTATATCACTGTGTTTGTATGAAAAAGAATTGTAAAATACTTGAGTGTTTACTAAGATGACTGCACAGGAACATGACATATGATAAGCTTCGCACCGGACTGATTCCCTGATAGCTACTCTTGGAAGAGTGATCTATATAATGAAACACGACAGTCCATAGGATGTAAGCAGTTCAAAATTTTATGAATCGAACTGAAAATTACATATCAGAGGAGACAAGGTTAGACACCGAGAGCAGAAGGGGGCTAATAATGAGGCAGATCATCAAATGGTACTTTGATGTAGATTGGCAAGAGAATATTGTGTGAAATATGCTGTGGCAAAGGTTCTCTTAAGATTTATTAGTGCTCTAGATAGTCTGCCACATAAAACCATTTGTCATCTTATTCTTGGAGATCAAAAATGTATTATGCATGCCTCATAAAACTTCTTCATGTTTTTAGAATGCAAAGGAGATTGGGTGCAAAATTGTCATGTTCACTCATAGGCTGCTCATGTTTGTCATGTATGGAATCGATATACGTGAATATGATTCATATTCTAGCAGATTATGGCTTAAAAAATACTGATGGGATTCCAAATAATCAGAACGCATTCAATCTTTTACCTTAAATTATCCTTTTATTATAGCTTTCTTGAAGGCAGGATCTTGATGGTGTGCTTCCATCATCCATGGCAAAGCTAAACCTTAAAGAAGATATTAAAAGAGTAACGAATTATCTGTTTTACTTATTAGCATGTGAAAATTGATTTAAGGTTCAAATTTAATAGCACACTTACCTCTTGCTTGAAGTGATCTCACTTGAAACTACCTTTCTGAATGGGCATCTACAAAGTTAGAATATCTATAACTTAGTTCTCAATTAGTGTCCAAGGTTAGCCCGTATATGCTCATTCTTATTAATTAAACTCATTCAATGCAAGACCATTACTGCAAATAATTTATCAGCACCAATCCCAAGCTACCTGGGAAACATTACCCCTCTTTTATATATATGTGTGTGTGTGTCTTTCTTACTCACCCTTATTTATATAGTAAAATTGCAAATTGCATTGTAATTTGATTTGGTTTAGCAAAACTTAAACATTAAAGAATATTCTATTTTGAGGAGCATAGAGAGCAACCTGTTTTCTGGAATTGCCCCCCTGAAATTGGGAATCTAGTTAACTTGGAGAATCTGTCAGTGTTTCTTACTTTCTTTCCTTTTATTCATTTCCAAATCACATTTGATAATTCATCATTAAATTTTCAATGGTTTGCTTATTCATTCAAAACTAAGTAAGTTGAATTGGTCTGTACTTTTCATTTGGTGACTACAACATTCTTAGTGCTAATAATCTCATTGGCAGGTTGCTAGTTGCTAGTTGCTCTCACCAATCTAACCAAATTAAAATAACAGTTAGTGGTTCTAACCCTTTCCAATTCTGTAAAAAAGTGATTATACTTTTATCCTTTACTTTACGAATTATTAATGCAAGCTTTTATCCTGTACAAAAATGCAGGTGCAGAGTCTTTGTTTCTGTAAATCTTGCAATCATAGATTAAGTGATTATATCTTTCACAGTCCTACTTGCCAAGATCATGAGAGATCATGCAACAAAATAATGTGATTTAGGGTTTCTATAATTTTGGAGGAGTTATAGACAAATAAATGTGGCATTAAAACAAGCTTATAAAAATCATTATAAATGTTAAAATTCATCAATACTCAAGGCTTGGTATATACACCCCTAATATGTCACAATGATATACATGTATTCAACATGGTAAACGTGACCGTTCAACATAATACATGAAGCATTATTGAGTTTATTGAGTTGCCTTGTGTGACAAATACACCAACCAAGCCAGGCCATTGTTTTGTAAATGACTTTGTCTACGCTGCTTTAAGCAGCACAAGGAGCTGCACATTGAGTATCAGATGCTCAATTACTAATTTCTGACATACAAAAAGGAGAGAACTCCTTAGTACTTGAAAATTCAGCGGTCCATACCTTATCTGTCTTCCATTTTCTTGTTCCCATTTCATCCATAGTTTTCAATGTTGAAGTTTACATGGTATTAACAATTTCGTTCTAATTTTATAAATCTGGTCGCCAATTTTTCACTAGATAGATAGAAGAAGACATTTGGTGTGAAGCTTCACCATATTCCACCGGTGGATCCATTCAAGCATGTGCATTTGTTAGAGGTTCTTGGTCTTCTCCAATTGTATTGCTATAATAGGTGTATAACACCAATTGAACAAGCCCCAAAATTGTTCCAATTCCATTCGGTACCTGCACCCAAAAAATAGATATTAAGAAACATAAATGATCACTTACAAAAACTTTGGGGGTGGGGGGGGGGGGGGGTTATCTTGGACTTCTGGGGTCATTGATTCAGTTAATGAATCTTGCAAAGCACTGGAGAACATAAACTGAGCTGTACTATGGGTATAATACCATAAATAGTATATAATAAGGGAATCCAACACCCCCCCCCCCCCCCCCACCCACAAAATAATATATATAGGTGTAGTCAAACACTAAGGAAAAAAAGTGGGTTCTAAGTTCTAAGTAAAGGACAATGCTCCAGCATTAAGAGTAACACTCAAAACATTACTGCAACAGTATTTAACAAATGAGAACAAGAAGGATCTGACTATAAATTACTTTAAGGTTCTTATTTTCCTTGTCTTTCCCCTATTTAGCAGGCACACGAGGACAAGATCAGAAAAATGAAAAGGATTCCTGGTTCTGCAGGAAGAATAATACTTACATAAATGAAAGGATCATACTTGAACACTCCATATGTGGAAAATGATAGACTCATTAAGAAGGTTGAGAGGGAAAGGTAAAACGGCATGAACTCAACACTGCTTGTCTTAATCACCAATTTCTGGCATAAAATATTTGAAACCATATGAGGGAGAAGGAACTTTCCCATCTATAATCCAAATGCGTTAAATTGTCACACAAGAACTTACAATGATAAACAACGGTGAAGCAAACATGGAAATGAGTGAAATAATACTCAAATATCCAACAAAAGTTTGCCTCTCATCAGAGTCAAAAAATGTCATGCTTAGAAATACTACAGTCAAAAATAGGGCAGAAACTGCTATGAGCAATCCTGACATCTTCAGCTGCAAGAGACATTTAACAGACAATTAGATAATCATGCTGAATTACATAAAAGGCATGTAATTTCACTGCTAAGAAGAGGTGCAGGTGAATTACGGGGTAATGATTACCTTTTTAGCTCTGTCTGCATATGTAATATAGATGATTATGTAGATTAATTGGAAAACCGCCCCAATTGAATTGACTGTAGCAACCAATATAATGTCAGGTGACACTACAGGCATGCCATACCAAAGGCAGATCAAGCAGCTGAAGAAGGCGTATATATAAGGCAGCCCTGAAAATTGTTCTGTTGATTGGTTTCTGATGATTCTCCTAAATGTGGGGCTGAAAAACATAGCAATCAAGTTCATTAGTGATTCTAGACTGTGGAAATCCCCTTCATTTTTATTTTCTTCGAGTAAATTTTTTAAACAACTTACATGGGTGACACAAACAGCGCAAAAGCAAAGAGGTTTCCTGCAATGACAAATGGGTTTTAGAATTTCTAAGAAACATAGTTGACCTAAACAAGTAATAAGAAGATGAAATCAAATTTTCTAGTGAAGACTAAGAGATCTTTTAGGATGCATAGAGATGAGTACCACCAAGGATGTTGGATGGATTTATTCTGTGCATAGCAGTACAGAATTCTCACAACCAAGTGACCAACAATGCCATTACATAACAGTTGGAAGCAACTTCCATTAACTGCTAAGATAGGATGAACTGTGTGATTTCTTCCCCTTTTCATTTCAATGGACTCATACAATCAACTCAATGAACCAATTCAAATTCAATTGGAAATTATGCTCTTAGGAGTCACAAATATAGTATATTAGCCTTCTATGATCTTAACCCAAACAACACTTATCCTTAAGGATAGAACACTGCAGTAGAGGTTTTCACCTTTCTCTTCCATGCATATTTATGATAAAAAATGAAAATATTTGGCAAATTCATTAAATGGAAACAAGATAATAATAAAGAAGTCTTAGAAGACAAAATCTCAGGCCATAAACATTGTAGAGTTTGCCAGAAAAGCAATTATAAGTTTGCTTCATCCATATCTTATAAACAAGTTAAAACTTCATTTCAAGCATATCACAAAAGTATAAAGAAGCAGATAGAGTGGCAAGAAGAAGAAGAAGAAGTATACCAGCAATACCAGCTGCATCACCACAAACTGAATAGACGGAAGACAACCCAGTTGGAAACATCTGTGACTGTGAATGATAGATATTCAACTTCACTGATCACTTCACACCAAAGCTCTCTCTCTGACTCCTGTCTCCTATGTACCTTTGTGCATAAATGGCTCATAAAGAAGGCCTGTATATCTGGTATCTGTATAAAAATAGTAAATTTCTCTATCCCAAAATTTTATAATGATTATACGTTGTAGTTTGTACAATTGTTTGTGTCATATATATATATATATATATATATACACTTTATTACTTTTTTTTTTCTTCAAAATCAAGTGATAGAATGAATCCCAATATAATTTAATGGTCAAAAGTTGCATTAACAATTGTGGTGTAATGTGTACATAGCATTGATTGCAAGTGGAGGCTTTATTACTGGTTACTGGTTACCCCACCACAAAATAATAATACATTTGAGAATTGAGAGTGATGTGATATTGTGAATGTCAACTCACTAGTGTTTGTCATGTGCGTTTAAGATTATTCGAATATTGGGAATCTCTGAAGTTTGGCGTACCGGATCTTCCTCTTTTGTCTTCTAATTAATAATTTACTAGTCAACAGTATACTTCTACACAAATATCTAATTTATCTACTAATTTACTTCAATAAATTTCTTTCTTTTGGGCTATAACATGTAAGTTGTAACATGGTAGTTACACTCTTCTAAATATATTCATGTAATCAATGTGCAAATTATTTTATTGTGTTTTTTTTAGTCAAGCAAAGACATGTTTTGAGCTAGGAAAAAAAAAAGGGTCATGTGCTTGAATGAAAAAAAAAAGGGTACTTGCATGATTGAGGGAGCTTTTACCATTTGATATTTCATTTTTCTGATTTACCAAAAGTTATTGTAACTCAACTAGTTATATGACACTTCCTAGTATATTTATGATATTCAAAGTTCAAATTTTCTATTCTTAGTTGTAACTATAGAATTATAAACAAATAAAAAATTCTGAATATGAAAAATTAAATGGAATCAAATAGTTATAAGCAGCAAATCAAGAAAATTCATGGGTCTTGATTATTGGTCAATTTGAAAATAATATTATTTTAATAATAATAACTTAAATGGGTTATATTTTGAAGTTATTTGGGAATCTAACCCTCTTTTTATAATAAAAAAAAAAATCTATTTTCAAAACACGATTTCTATACTTGAAATTGTAATTTTATAAAATCAAAATTTTTGCTCTAGTTATTATGATTTTAAATGAAATTATGTTATCAAAACACGGTTTTTATTTAATTAAAATAAAATTTTGATTTCCAAACAATTTCAAAACCAAACTAATTTAAATAATAATTATTAAAAGAATATTATTTTACAAAGTCTACGTGTTGAGCTAATATCTTATCCTGTAAATCAACAAAATAACTCACTGATTGGTTGCTTCAAGCCGGAGTCCCACAATTTCTAGCTAGAGGACAAACGGTTGCGGATGGTGGGTACAACTGCTTTATTCTCTTGCCCCAAATGTTCAGTCCAATATAAATATCTTTAGTCATTTTTGTTTAAGAGATCGACAGACATTAAGATTTAATGGCTCACTCCTAGGAATGATGGACACAAGTTTACATAATGGACATGTATACTTTAATTGTTATCCTAATTTTGCTTAAAGTCTATCTGACATAAATATTATGAATGCTTTAACTCTGAATATAAAGACAAATGGTTATTACATGAAAGAAGGCTCAAAACCTTTAGCTATTATTTATAGGATTTATTATAAACTTATGAAAACCACCCATAGACCCTCAATCCATGGTTGAATCTTCCCCTAAAGGACATACTCTCCTGCTGCAAGCCTCAACCCTGAATACTAGATTGCGTGTACCTCAACAGATACAATGGAAAGATATAACCCTTCCTGAAAGATGGCAACTAGAGGCTATTGCTCCCACACCAAAGATAGAAAACACTGAACCAGGTTTCATTGCCCAAAAGACAGACAGTACAGTTGTTATTTCTTTCAATAATAGTGACAAACAAACCGATAGCCTTATTAGACCCAATAGTTCCTCAAGCAGAAAAACCCCTATGATGTTTACCCCTAGAAGCTCCTTTTCCTCTGATTCTAGACCTTTATCTCTCCAGAATCTTCCCCCAGCCATACACCTCCCTCCTATAAGCACCAAAAGAACCCCAAACCAGACTGAGACAACCTATTACTCAACAAAAACCACACAACCAACCCCTAATGTTCACCAAGCCCTTTACCAACCCCAACCTCAACCTGATTCTCCTATCCACGCAGATATATTAGGATTTACAGATGATAGACTAATTAATGTTTTATCTAAGGAATTTGTTTTAGATAAAGAATTACTAAAACATGATTATTTAAAACTTGAAAACACTGACAGGAAAAATCAGTTTTTTAAAGAATATAATGAATAAGAAAGGAGTAATTTAAGGACCAAATATTATGAAATGATGACAGACTTACAGACACACTTTAGTTTCTTTGACTTTTTGGACTATAATAATAAAAGATAAGTGTGATAGAAAAAACACTATCATGGATAAAGACAGAAAATCATGAAAAGGTATACCAAAATTATCCACCCTTTGAATCAATTATATTGAATCAAAACAGTGGAATCCAAGTGTTGGCCACTCCTATTAAAAGACCTAGTCTAAGTGATGGTAATAAGAACCTAGATAGTATTATTCAATAGAATAATTGCACTAATATATATCTAAAATCAATTAGTCAAAAGCTACAAGAAATAGAAGACAGAATGACACCTCCTTTCACCTCTATAAAAAAGGAAAGTAAGTCTAATACCCCTTTGTTTATTCCTCATGAAATACCTCCTTGCCTTAGATCACCTTTAAAGAAACCCAGGGTAGAAAAAATAAATAGTCTGCTTGACGAAATAAATAAAAAGCTAGATTTAATGAAATTAGAATCACAAAAAGATATGGGCTTACTAAAAAACAAAGAGATACAGTTAAATACAATAGGAAGAACTGAGTCTTCAGAGGATGAAGATTCAGAAGATAATCAATTGACAAACTTAACAAACTCTTCAAATATAGATAATTTAGAATCACGATTTACAAAAAAATTACAAACTAATAAATTAACTTTAGGATCTTCATTGCAAGATCGTAAAAAAGGAAGGATTGAAGAATTATATCCCAAAAAGAATTGGTATTCTAAACCTACACCCCCTGATTTACAATTTAAAGAAAGACATACTTTTGTTAATTCAACTTATTCGCCAGATTTAATTTAAGAGTGGAATATTGATGGAATGTCAGAATATGAAATAATAGATCTTTTACATGAAATGACTTTGCTTACTAGTGTTTATAAGAATCATGGAAAACAAGACCACCAGATAGCCCATTTAATTGTAACCGGGTTTACTAGCCAATTGAAAGGATGGTGGGATCACTATTTAGATAATGATGACAGAAATGAAATATTAATCGTTGTTAAAAGAGAAATAGATGGAAGTGTTATAATGACAAATAAACAGCCTTCACAAGATTCAGTTAATACCTTAATTTTTACCATAACTAAACATTTTGTTGGAAATCCTAGTCAATATAAAGAAAGAGCTTCAGATGTTTTAATTAATTTAAGATGCCTACAACTTTCAGACTTTAGATGGTATAAAGATGTTTTTCTCTCAAAAGTCTTAAGCAGAACTAACTGTCAACAATCATACTGAGAAGAAAAATTTATTGCTAGTTTACCTTATCTCTTTGCTCAAAAAGTTAGACAAGATATAGCTAATAATGATGGAACCATAGACTATCCTAGTTTAACATATGGTGACTTAATATCCTCAATCAATAAAACTGGCCTATGGCTATGTAATGATTTAAGATTGAAAAATCAGATAGAGAAAGAGAAAAGATATGCTAAAAAGGAGCTAGGAATATTTTGTGAGCAATATGGCTTTGAACCATTGATTGCTCCCTCTAGGAAAAGAACAAAAGAAAAGAAAGATACGGATAGATACAAGAATAATAATAGAAGATATCGAGTCCAAAAGAAAGAAACATGATAGACATAATGAAAGAGGCATTATTTGCTTCAAATGTGGGAAAAAGGGACACACTAGTAGATACTGTAACTTTCAAAGAAAGATAAATAAACTTGATATATCAGGAAAATTAAAAGATAAATTAATAAGTATATTAGAACAGACAGATAGTGATGAAACAGATAATGAAATTCACCAGGTAGACAATTGTAATATCACCTCATCATCGACAGACATTTCTTCAGATAATGAAAAAATTAAATTATGTAATTGTAATAATCCTGATAACTGTTATTGTAAAAGAAAATTAAAAATAAGTGTTTTAACAAAACGAGAAGATATAATAATAGATTTAATAGACAAACTTCCGGATTCATAGTCTAAAAAGGACTATTTGTCCAAACTAAAAGAATCCTTAACTCAAACTGACAAATTTGAGATAGATTTAAAAGATTATAAGTCAACCTATAATTTTGCAGAAATTACTGATAGATTTAAACCCAGTAAACCTGTAACAATAACAGATTTACAAATAGAAATGAATAATCTAAAGAAAGAATCAAAAGAATTAAAATCAGAAAATTTCATTTTAAAATACATGATTGAGCAGATATTTGCACAATTAATTAGTATAAAGGATAGAATTAGATATTGTAATTTATCAAACTCCACTTTTCCTGATAGACATAATGACACTAATGAAAGTTTTGATTATAAAGATGAATTTTTAAATATAATTGATAGAATGATATTCCAGAAATGGTATACTAAAATAACTCTGGTTGTCCATAAAGAATTCTCATTAATTGTTGTTGCACTAGTTGATTCAGGTGCTAACATGAATTGCATACTAGAAGGATTAATACCTTCCAAATATTATGAATCAACAATAGACAGGTTAACCCAGGCTAATGGTGATGGACTTAAAATAAGTAATAAATTGACAAAGACGTAAATATATAATAATAGAATTAATTTCAGAACACCTTTCTTTTTAGCAGATAAGTTGTCCTCTAAAGTTATTTTAGGAAATCCTTTTTTAGCTTTACTTTATCCATTTTCCACGATAGACAATGGAATATATACTAATATTTTGGAAACATAAGTATTCTTTAAGTTCATCCTACCTCCAATCCCTAAGGATATACATTTGCTGAAAAAAGTCTCCATATTTAAAGATATGTGCACTCATGAAAGTGTGCCAGCAACAGAAAGTGTTCTCACTATAAACCTAGTGGCAGATGATGCTATACCTAGTAGCAGTAGCATTTAAGTGTGTATATATATATATATAATTCAAAAAGAAAAAAGAAATATTTTCCAAAAGCCTCTTTGAAGCTTGATAGATTTTGAAAGATTTTGCAATCCTTCTTTAAGATGTTAGTGTCCCTCTCCGAAAGAGACAGACTTTAGAGAGAATTCCTTTTATAGCATTTCAAGCTATACTGCCCAGACTTGATTATTTGTTGCATAAAGACCTTCAGCAAAGGCGTACTTGCACCTATGATAATTTGTTAATTTTAAAATTAACGGTCAATTGCCTGGCAAGCAAGATAGCCATCCTAAGGCTAAAATTTCAGACCATATTTTACCAAAATAGAAACCTTTAATAAAGATTTCAAACAGTGCATGAAGGCGCCTCAGTTGAGGCAACACCCCTTCAGAACAAGGTCAACAAGGACAATGTGTTCAAGTGGTTGATTATCAAAAAGGCCTAATAGACATAACGACATAATTGACTTCAATTAGATAGAGTTGAGAAAGAAAACTACAAAATAGCTACTATGGCCACCATCAGACAAATCCAGACAAATCCAAAAAACAACAACTGAGACAGATCACTATTCACTAGCACGGGAGGATAACTTCACAAATGCAGACAGATTTTTCATAAAGTCACTACTACTCACAAGCAGAAGTATCTTGATAGATTCCAAACATATTGCTGTTCATGAATAGTAAAATTTTTACTGTTCATTTCACAGATTCTACAAGATTCTACCGACAAATTAACTTGAGTTCACTTTACCTAGGTTACTTTTGAAGACTTACAATGGTTTATTTCATCTATAAAAAGACAGACTCCGAAAACAAAAGACAGGTTCCAATTCTCAAGTTCAAAATTCTCTAAGGTTCAAAAGCTTAGGTCCAAGATAGCTCTCTCTCTCCCTCCAGAAAGACTTTTGTAATCCTTCTTCTCTTGTAATCTTATAACCCTTCCCTTCAGATAGATATAATCTTGTAACCCTTTACAAATTTTACTTTATAATCTTGTAACTTTTCAAATAGTGTTTTATTGTCAAGCTTGTAACAAAGACAGAAGTTTTTAGTTTAATCAAAGACAGAAGTTTTTATTTAGGTAAGATTTTACTTCTTTCTGTTTTCATATTTCATACTCTGTTTTAACTTATTTTGAATATATCTATTTTGCAATTTTCTTCATTATCATCTATTTTATCATTGTTTTTGCTTCCATATTACTATTGTGCTCTCTCCTGGATAGTCTACCCAGGACATTAACTACCCAGGAGAGAGCACAGCAGTAATATGGAAGCATAAACAATGATAAAATAGATAATAAAGAAGAAAACAGCAAAATAGATATATTCAAAATAAGTTAAACCAGAGTATGGAATAAGAAAACAGAAACTAGTAAAATCTTACTTGAATAAAATTTATGTCTTTGATTAAAATTGAAAACTCTGTCTTTGATACAAGAACTCTGTCTTTGATACAAGTTTTGAAAACAAACACTGTCTGAAGAGTTACAAGATTACAAAGTAAAATTTGTAAAGAGTTACAAGATTATATCTATCTGGAAGGGAAGGGTTACAAGATTACAAGAGAGGAAGGATTACAAAAGCCTTTCTGGAGGGAGCTTTTACCATTTGATGTTTCATTTTTCTGATTTACCAAAAGTTATTGTAGCTCAACTAGTTATATGACACTTCCTAGTATATTTATGATATTCAAAGTTCAAATTTTCTCTTCTTAGTTGTAACTATAGAATTATAAACAAATAAAAAATTTTGAATATGAAAAATTAAGTGAAATCAAATAGTTATAAGTAGCAAATCAAGAAAATTCATGGGTCTTGATTATTGGTCAATTTGAAAATAATATTATTTTAATAATAATAACTTAAATGGGTTATATTTTGAAGTTATTTGAGAATCTTAACCCTCTTTTTATAAATAAATAAAAAAAAATTATATTTTCAAAACACGATTTCTATACCTGAAATTGTAATTGTTATAAAATCAAAATTTTACTCTAGTTGTTACGATTTTAAATGAAATTATGTTATCAAGACACGATTTTTATTTAATTAAAATAAAAGTTTGATTCCCAAACAATTTCAAAACAAAACTAATTTAAATAATAATTATTAAAAGAATATTATTTTACAAAGTCTACGTGTTGAGCTAATATCTTATCCTGTAAATCAACAAAATAACTCACTGATTGGTTGCTTCAAGCCGGAGTCCCACAATTTCTAGCTAGAGGACAAACGGTTGCGGATGGTGTGTACAACTGCTTCATTCTCTTTCCCCTAATGTTCAGTCCAATATAAATATCTTTAGTCATTTTTGTTCAGCACATGATGCAGAGACATAATAGCCATCGCTCTCAGATAATTTAAATAATAATTCCATATAAAAAACGCCGAACTAATTTAAATAATATGCTGTATTTTAAGATATTTGTTATTATAAAAATAAAAATAGATGAAGAAAAACATTTTTTTTTTTTAATTTTTATAATAGAAAGAGATATTTGTTGGTTTGGCACAGCACTTTCTTTTGTCCTGGTGGCCATAATTATAATTTATACATAGGATTTTTTTTCAAAATAACATCCATTTCGAAACAATTTTGTTAATTAGCATAGTTTCCAAATTATTTAGAAAACTAACATCTCGAATGTGTTGGACTCGATTTTACTGTAGCAACTCGAGTATCAAAGACTCGATTTTTATGAAAATTAATGTAGAAATTGAGTCTCTAAGACTTGAGTTCCACAAATTCACTAAAAAGAAAGAGATAGAAATCACAAAGAAGAAAGCGAATCAACAAAGAAGAATGAAACAACAAACCCAAATCAATCAAAAACAACAAACCCACTCCTCTGCTCTCTGAACTTCCATGGCTGAGCTCCTCGGCTCTTCCTCCGACGATCATTGCCATCATCAGTAGTGGTCTGATCTCCATGGGTGGGTGTGGTTTGGGTGTGATTTCCCAACACGAACCAAAACCATTTTTGTGATTTATGGGTTTGTTCCTAAAATGGGTGTGGTTTCTGCCATGGGTGGGTGTTTATGAGTTTGTGGGTTTGTTCTTGAGAACAAAGAACGAAGGAAAATGAAGAACGAAGAAAGAGCAAGGAACTCGAGCCTAGTCCGCTCGATTTGCTACAGTGAATTCGACTCTCACAAAGTTGAGATGTTAATTCCCTAAATAGTTTCTGTGGGTGTGGAAGCCCAGCGCTACGAATTGGGCCTGGGCCCAATCCAAATACCATTGTTTGTCCGAAGAGGGAAAAGTGACCAAGGCTGAGTCCGTGTGGTGGAAATACACTTGAAAAGGAATGATGGATATGTCCGAAGACAATACTCTAGGTCCGAAGAGGTCCCCCTCATCGGATCACTTGAGAACATGACCAAGCAAATGTACTGAAGGTCTGGGCGACCTTCCCAGCTGCTTCCACGGCAAAGAACGAACTCTGGGCACGCCTAAGGACAAGAATAACACAAAATATCTTAGAGGGAAAAGCTGCTACCACCACATTTAATGCACTGCAGCAACTTTCCTGGCCGCATTTATGTGGAGAAGACATCTGAACAGTGTAGCCTCAGCTACTACCACTCACGGCAGACTAAAGCAAATGTCTGATGTGACACATACTCAAGTGGGTGCTTGGATGAAGAAAAAATGTACGGTGAGGATGAAGGAGGAAGAGGATATATAAAGGGACTAGGCCCCTGCAAAAAAGGGGAGGAAAAAACCTGTATTCACAAAGTTGATCAATACTAAATCTCTTCGGATCAGAGGAAATTTTTGATTGAATACTAATCCGTATATCTTTTCATCCTTGTTTGCTTGCTTGCTTGCCTGGACCGTTGCTAAATCCATAACAAGCCCAGCTGTTTAACCCATTCTCTATAAGTTTATTGTGGGGATTCATTGGACTCACAATACGCAAAGTTTGTGCCTAACCCATCAAATTTCAACCCTACAGTTTCTAAATGATGTTAACTAACGAAATTGTTAGAAAAATGATGTTATTTTGGAGGGAAAAAAAATCTCCTATACATACCATGTACATTGTACTATATTCGATAAAGGTGATACTAATTGTAATTTTTTTTTTTTATAATTCGATAAAGCTAGAAAAATACTTAATAGATTGAGAACAACGTTGTTTAACAAAATGGGTAATATTTGGATACAATACCAACTACATCAGGTCTATTTGGTCTTTACTCTTAGAAAAAAAATTTCATAAACTATTTTCGAGTTTTTTTTTTTTTTTTGTTGGAGAAATTGTTCTCAAAAACATTTTTGTAGTATTTTCTCAACCCACAAAGTTGTTTGACACTTGTTTTCTATTCATATTTCTCTTAAACAAAAAAAAAAAATGCACAAGTCAGTTGAACCCAACAAGACCCAACCAAAATTTTATATTATTATTTTAATGAACAATGGCCAAATGCCGTTAAAAACTAAATCTAAAATTGATTTTCCCTATAAGAAAGAAAATGACAACGTAATTGTGTTAGTTGCATTGATGGTGGTTTGGGTCGCTTTTAATTCCCTTATTTTTAAGAATAAATTTGGTCTCAAATTGGCATAAGAGTAGAAAATTACAAGCAAGAAACATACCACAAAGGCCAATTGTATTAAAAATTTAAATGGAGTGATCCAAACCTAATAAAATATGTTTAAAACTCAAACAAAAATTTAAATTGAACTAAAAAAAATTAAAGCAAATTTTCTAAAATCAACACATCGGAGCAGACTAATCAATATTAAATCGGAGCAATTCAAGTGAGTAATTCAAATTTGGGAAAAATTTTGGGAGTATTTGAGTAATTTGGTTAAGTTATAGGGGCATTCAAGCAATTTAATTTTCTAAATTTTGGAAATTTTGATTAGTTTTGTAAATTTCTAGGGGAATTTTGCTAATTGGAAAAGTTTTAGGTGCAAGTTTTAGAGGCAATTGGGTAATAATCAAAACTCAAAGGAGTCAAGTGTAATTGTTGAAAGTTGGCTGGTAAAAAGTGTAATTTAAGAAGAGGAGTGGCATTTATGTAAATAAGACTAATTGGGTTTTGTTGAAAACTTGAAATACGCTTGTGGATCTTGGATTTTATTTGGGCTTAACTGTGTGTGGTTTTGGAGTGTCGTGGGCCAAGTGGGCTTAATAACTATGGATAGACCCAGGTTTGGGCTTGTGGTCATATATTAAATGGGCTTATACTTGTGGGTAAGCACGGAACTGGGAAATTAGGAACCAGTTAGGCCTTCCCAATCAAACCTTATCTACACACATACCATTTACATGATATATGCAAGTTTTTTATTTTTTACGTGATTCTTTCCTTTTTATCTAAATCTCTTCTCCTTAGTTACACCATACTTGGTTAGGCACTTAGGCTGAGTTAGCCAACTCCTCTCTCTCTCCAAACCCTTTTAATGTCCAATGTAAAGTCCTAAAGTCAAAGTCCTTGGAATTGTTTTTGTGTACTTCTGCAATATAATTAGCTAGGGTTATTGTCCATCCAATACTAGTGAATCAATATTTGAGATTAAAAATTAAAAATTCACTTCTAATCTCATCCCTTAAATCAGATGATTTTTTAAGCTTTTAGTTTCTTCTTTTTTTTCCCCTTTTTAATTTTTACATCTCACGAACACACTGTAGCGCTTTGTAATAACTGTACAGAATCTAAATCATGATAGCATCCATTCTATTTAAAAGGATAATTGGCTTAATATATAAGCACAAACCGAGTCAGATCGGTCCAATTAGATCTGTAAAGTTAATAGTTGACATGTCAATCACATTGATACTATATCTGTTTAGTTAATAGTTTTGCGAGGATTTTTTTTTTTGAGTTTTTTCACAATTTGTTTAGATATGAATTAGAAGAATGTGGCCTTGAAAAAAAAAAAAAAAACTTTTTTCAAAAAAAAAAACATACACACAGCCAAGGGCAACAATATTCATTCAGAGGGCAACCATCACAAAAAATCGAAAAGATGCAAGAAGTAAAAGAAATAAAATGGGGCTACTTCTTTATTAATATTGAAGAAAAATTACATTTTACAGCAGATGCTCAGGCAGGCTTGTTCTAAATCTAACTACAAAGACAGACGTCCGTGCAGGCTTGTTCTAAATCTAACTACAAAGAAAAACGCCTAAACAGGCTTGTGCTGAAGCTAAAAGAAAAAGAAAGGGTGAGAGGCCTAGGCAGGCTTGTTTTAAAGCCAAGCCCAGTGGTGGAAGGAGAGGTGGAGACAGACCTATGTTAAGGCCGCCCATAGCTCCCCAACCACCACTTGCGGCGGAAGGAAGGAGAAGGAAGAAGAGGTCGCGGCGCCTGACAGTTCCACCTCACGGTTCCACCTAGTTTCCCTCCCAATCCCACAACAACTAGGAGCCGGCGAATCACTACCAGCTTGGAGGGCTGACAGATCTAAACCCGAAGGAAGGACATTACGTTTCTTTTGGATCCCCCTCCAAACAGCAAAGAGAGTCCCATTTCTGGCTAGGTTGAAAAGAAGAAGGATCTTCGGCCTCTGCCTACCCCGCCCCCAGCGTGATGTCCAGGGTCGGAGTGGCATCCTCGGCTCCTGAAAGGGGCTCGGCTTCCTTATCACCGCCCTTTCCCAGCGCCACCGCATCTCACGGGGCACAGGGGGCTGTTCTGGCAGAGCCCTTGAAACGCCCAAAGAATAGTGTGTTTGGGAGATCTAAACTCAAGTGTTTGTGAAGGTTGAAGAAATGATCGCCCCAAAATGCCTTATATAGAAGGAAAAAATTGGTGAAAGCCAGTCCGCACAGAATCCTAAGAAGAAATTACCGGAGAAATTAACTCCACCCAATTTCTAAGAGGCTTATCAGCCGCTGGAGTCTCGTAAATTCGCAAGGATATTAATGAGGAGGCGCCTCGCAAACCGAAGTGTCAAGCGCGTTACTCGAATAGCTCAAAAGACGCCTCGTAGTTAGAAGAGGCATGCCAAATGAAGGGGCTAGACCAAAGAAGAGCCCTCCCTCGGTGGAGTAGGCTCGAAACCGCTGTCACCCCAAGGACAAACTCCCCAACGCTGAGGACGCCCCCCTAACTCCAAGCCCAAAAGAAGAACCAAGTACTGGACAAAACTTAGGCCTTGCATGGTCCTCGAACTCATACCTATGGGGAAACCAGTCACCAAAAGAAGAACTAAGTGCTAGACAGAACTAAGGTCTTGCATGGTCCAAGGACTTAAACCTATGGGGAAACTAGTCACTTCAGAAGAGCCAAGTGCTGGATAGAACCTAGGCCTTGTATGGTCCTCGGACTTAAGCCTATGGGGAAACCAGTCACCAAAAGAAAAACTAAGTGTTAGACAGAACCTAGGCCTTGCATGGTCCTCGGACTCAAGTCTCTAGGGAAACTAATTACTCGAAAAAGAACTAGGTGCTAAACAGAACCAAGGTCTTGCATGGTCCAAAGACTCAAACCTATGGGGAAACTAGTCACTTCAGAAGAGCCAAGTGCTAGACAGAACCTAGGCCTTGCATGGTCCTCGGACTCAAGCCTATAGGGAAACCAGTCACCAAAAGAAGAACTAAGTGTTAGACAGAACCTAGGCCTTGCATGGTCCTCGGACTCAAGCCTCTGAGAAAACTAACTACTCGAAAAAGAACTAGGTGCTAGACAGAATCGAGGTCATGCATGGTCCAAGGACTCAAACCTATGGGGAAACTAGTCACTTCAGAAGAGCCAAATGCTGGACAGAACCTAGGTCTTGCATGGTCCTCAGACTCAAGCTTATGGGGAAACCAGTCACCAAAAGAAGAACTAGGTGCTAGACAAAACCAAGGTCTTGCATGGTCCTTAGACTCAAGCCTATGAGGAAACTAACTACTCAAGAAGAACTAAGTGCTGGACAGAACTAAGGTCTTGCATGGTCCTCGAACCCAAACTTATGGGGAAACTGGTCACATCAGAAAATCCAAGCCAATGGAGAAATCATCCCCCCACGAAATACCAAGTGTTAAGCAGAGCCAAGGTCTTGTGTGTTCCTCGGCGTCAAACCTATGGGGAAACTAGCTGCTTTAAGAGAATCAAAGTACTGGACAGAACCAAGGTCTTGCATGGTCCAAGGACTCAAACCTATGGGGAAACTAGTCACGCTAGGAGGATTTAAGCACTGGACAGAACCAAGGTCTTGTGTTGACCGCAGGCCCAAACCTATGGCGAGGCTGACCACTTTGGTACTAGTAATGAGCACTACAGGGGACGATGACCAATGTAGTCGGCGAAGGTACAATTAAAGCCAGAATCATGCAAGTAAAGAAGATATACATATATGCATAATATAATACAAGCAAAACGAGTAAGAAAAGAGAAAGCATGTACTTCACTAAATCTAAAAAAAAAAAAAATCATACAAACCAAGTGTGTCATTACAATGCTAAAAAAAAAAAGGGGGAAAACAAGGCAAAGGCGCACGCGGAGGATCATTCCTTCAGCTGCATCTCAACTCCCCCCTCGGGGGGCTGGGCAGAAGAGGTCTCAGAGCCCTTGTGGATCTCACTTGGGACTGCAGCTTGGGGAGGGTCAGCTGGACGAGATACCTCCTCAGCAAGAGGTGCTTGGACATCAGCTAGGGGGTCCGCAACCTGTCCAGGCGCATCAGCAATGGGATCCTTGCTTGCCTCAACGGCCTCAGGAGGATCAACTTCCTCGATTGGCTCGCCCGAAGTGATGGCAGTGGGCACACCTTCCTCAGAAACAACCCCAGCGCCCACGGTAGCCACCTCGGCCTCGGAGTTTAAAGGGGCAACCTCACGAATGGCATGGGGATAGTACACGTTCTCCGCCTTCCACAGATCGGACGAGGCCTCAACCCCAGCCTGTGTAAGGGCCTCATTCCAAACCTGGGAGCAGTAAAGTCTGCACACCCTAGGCACTTAAGCTCTAAGGCTGTCTTTTGTTTCAGCCGCCCCTGCCTTATAGGCATCCTGCGCAGCCTTGTCCTTGGAGGCCTCAGCCTCAGCCTTGGCAGATTCAGCCTCCTCCTTGGCTTTCAAAGCCTCGTCCCTGGTAGACTCCGCAGCGCCTCTGGCCTTATCCGCCTTAAGTACCCTCTCCTTCAGGGTCGCAATCTCCTCTTTGGCTATCATCAGCTGATCCTCTGCCTTAAGCAGACTGTTCGTTTGATCTAGAGCCAGTTTTTTAGCAGCAGCAAAGGTCGTCTCAGCGACGTCTCGAGCCGCCTTCATCTCCTCCAACTGGTCCGTCGCCTTCTGGAGATTGGCCTTGGAAGCATTGAGAGTCCGCACAGCTTCCACTAGCTTGGTATGCTCTGAGCCTGCAACCTTGCTCTGGCTACTGGCCATATCCTTCAGCCTGAAGGTAGCCTGGATAGTTTGCCAAATGAAACCAATATGCAGCAAATAAAGAGCCAAAGAACGGAGAGTCAAAAAAATCACAAGCAATCAGAAAACTTACCATGCCTAAGTATTGCTTAAGGCCGAGGAAGACCTTCTTGCTCCTCAAAGCCTCCAGCTGGGCCATGTCAGCAGGGAGTAACAAGGACCTCCCCAATGCGTCAGCTACGTGCGCACCCTTGCCCCCTTGAGGGTTCCTTAGGGAGGCATCATCCGTCAAAGGCTTCCCATGGAGCATAGGGGCAGGAAGCCAAGCCTGGGCCCCAACCTGAATAGAGGCCTGCTTCTTTTGACCTCGGTGCCCTATCCTCAGCTGTTTTGATGGCGGTCGAGTATTGCCGCCACCACCTCGGGGAGGATCAGACTCTTCTACCCCCTAGGTCTTTTGCCTTTGTCCTTCTTTTGCAGAGGATTGGTGGGCTTGGACCCAGACGTCGAGCTCTGTTGGGGTGGGGGAAGAGGAAGCTCGGAAGGAGGAAGCTCGGGAGTAGACTTCCACGACGTGTCCCCCCCTGGCTGCCCCTCTCGATCAGTGCCAGCAAGCTCTTCTGAGATCGCTTTTTGAAACTTATCTTCGACTGAGGAGTGGCTTCTTCGGACAGAAAGTCTGCTTCAGTCAAACTGGAGTCACCCAAGTCACCAGAAGGGTCCTCGGGTAAATGGGGCTGGTCGAACACGCCAAACTCGTCCTCGGACGGACCTGAGTCAGCAACCTCCTCTTCCCCTTCCGCCTCGGCAACTTGAGCCGATGAAGAAGTACCTGCCAACGATATGCCCTCGGGAATGGGAGATCCTTTGGGGATCAGAAATCCATGCTCGACTACGATAATGCTACGCAGCCGAGGATCTCCAGCTCAGATCACGTTCTTCGGAGCCGAGAATGATTTTTGGATCGGGTCGTATCCCAGGACCACGTGGGCTGCTCTAACTTGGTTGTCGTCTTTATTCACAAAGATCTCCGACCTCAGCACCTTCTCCAAGTCTTCCTTATTAACCTGGCAGAAGTGTCGCTCAAAAGCTTGAAAGCAAGTCCCTGTCAAAAACCAAGCGAAGCAGGACACTAAAGCACAAAGAACTAAACGCTCTCCTAGTCTGGATGCCCCACCTGGTGTACTCTCCACTGTTGGGTAAGGAAGGCCCTTGTGCCACTCCCCGGACACAATGAGGAAGTTTTTGTTCAGACCCTTGCTGGACTTAGGGAGGCACTGGATGTGGTGGACCCTATCGTCCTTTGTCCTCATATAATAAGACTTCTCCTTCAGGCACTGGAGTTTGTAGCACCAATTCACATCATGATGGGTTAGCCTCAGCCCCATCTTCTCATTTAAGGTATCCACACAACCTAAGATCCTAAATACATTAGTGGCACACTGAATGGGAGATAGGCTGAAGTACCTAAGATAGTCCCTCATCACCGGCCCCATGGGGATCCTCATTCCACCCTCTAGAAAGGCAATTATAGGAATCGCCACCTCACCCTCTTTCCTCTTCGAACTCCATTCCCCCTCTTCGCAGTACCTCGAACCCACTGTATCGGGGATCCTATAATCAGCGACGAATTTGTCCATTGACTCCTCAAACTCAACCAACTTCTTAAGCTTACCCATCCTAAAGAACTAACAAGGGACTCAAGTGAATAGTATGAATTAGAGAGAGAAGAAGACTTACAGAAATAAGGGAAAACTCCTCGGGCTGGCTTTTTGTGCTAAGGGGAGTTGCAAGTACAGTTAGAGATGTGACCGAATTCGGAATATGTGCACAAGATCTCTTGGATGCAAAAGTGAAAGGACGAATCAGTTCAACTGGGTATTTATACCCCCTATTAAAAATAACCGCACGGACTTTCCCGCCTAATGAGCCAGAAGCATCTCCACCATCCATTCATCATCTCACCATTGAACGTGAAGGACATAGAGCCGCCGAAATTTAATGAAGGCACGCTCCAAATACCGAAATGCCAGAAACGTCCCTAGGGCAGTTAAAAGGATTGTGACACTGACAGAAAGACAAGGCTCGACAAACCAGGACATAGGCTTGAGAACATCAAAATCCTCCTTCCCGCCCGAGAGGCCAGGCAACAGAATTTTGAGGGGCTATTGTGGGGCCTAGATATTTGGCGACCCCGGCCCACTCCATATCGTGCCTAAGATCCATGCCGAGGAGAGTGCAGAATCTAAGGATAGGTGGGAGAGGCCTAAGTCATCGAGGGACCTTGCCAAGGATGCCCACGTCCTTGGCAAACCGACATTGAAAGAAGGAAGCCGTCACTCATCCATTAAATGCACGCCACCAATACTCTGGCTGCATTAATGGAGAATTGACCAGCAAACAGTGATGCCTTGGTTACTTCAACTAACAGAAAGCCTGTAAAGGCGGCTGATGGGACGAGCTCTCAGATACAAGTTTAGATGGCCGACAGGTGGACGGCAGAGATCAACTGAACAAGACTATATAATAGATAGAACCCCCAAAGTAAAGGAGGGTTGGGCCCTTCATTGGGGAAGTTAAGGGGTTTTTAGGGTGTTTAAGGACAACCCTTGTATGTATTGGTTCTAAGGAAAGAGCTCCTCAGACTGGGCCGAGGACGAACTCTCCTCAAGAAGACTTAGTCAAATTCTTGTTATTATTCTTGTAAATCCACGTCGACTGTGGCCTTTCTTGCTAGTGCCTAGTCCTTCTATCCCCTCTCTACAAATTTATTGTAAGGAGCTCGCCCGAATCGGGACCCTACAAGCTTTTACAGTTTTACTTAAAAAGAAAATTTTAAATTTATTTTCTCTCTAGTTTACTCCTTGAATTTAGGGAGAAAACATTTTGGTGGAGTTAGAAAAAAAAACACTTGGCCCTACCAAATTTTCCATCCTCTCTACTCTCCAATCAAATACCCATAAAAACCATTTTCTTTCCTTTTTTTTTTTTTTTTTTTTTTCCATCTTTCTTAAAATCCATCCAACCAAATGGACCCTAAAACTTAATACCAAATTTGAATCCCATTTGAATTTGGTCATTTATAACATATTAAGAATTTAATTAAACTTGATTTTGAAATTTAAAATTTTGCTTTGGAAGGAAATAAATTAAGAGAGGGAATAAATTCATATTGCATTTTTTATAATGAATTGGGTCTTGGGCATTCAATTAATTAATTTTGTTTCCTTTTATACCTATCCTTAGGTTTCATAGGAATCAAATAAAAGGCGTTATTACTTAATATCAACAACGAAAAAATCAAAAGTAATTAACTTATTACTAGTTAATTTAATTTCTTTTTAAATTTTTTTAATAAAATTGTTAGAGAATTTTATAGTTGCTCGGTTGGTCGAATACAATAATTTTAAATGGAAAAAGAAAATCTGAAGTCCAAAACAGCCATTAAAAAAAAAAATTTTTTGAAGGGACCAAATTGACAATAACCCAAAAATAGAGGAACCATAATGTTATGTTTGCCTCAAAGATAATGGCAAAATTAAGGCAAACAGTAGATAAATCTCACATTAAAAAATGAGTGCAAGTTAAAGAGGTTTAAAGTTAGGTCATTTTAGATATACACCATTGTTAGTTTCTTTAAAACATTCTTCCCTCTCTCTGTAGAAAAAATTGTGAATAAGGGTGTGTTTGGTTTGGCTTCAAACCACTTCCGGAAATGCATTTCCGGAAAATTAATTTCCGGAAAATTAGGGTGTTTGGTTGGCATGTAAAATTCGGTCAACGGAAATGCAATTCCGGATTGACCGGAAAATAAGCTCCTGATGGGTGAAAATGATTTCACCCATTATTTTCACTTCAAACCACATTTTCCGGAAAAGAGAAACAGAGCACGAAGAGAGAGAGAGAGAGAGAGAGGAAGGAAGAAAAAGAGGGATAAGGAGAAAGAAAGAGAGAGCCCAGCGCCATCGTCGATCCAAGCCCAGCGCCCAGCGCCCAGCGCCCATCGCCGGCGGCCACAAACCCATGAACCGCCGATCCAAGCCGAGAGACCATCGCCGGCGACCACGAACCCACGAACCGCCAATCCAGTCGCACCTTTGATCGCGCCGCGCCGTCGATCGTCGATCGTCGAACTCCTTTGCGCCGCGTCGTCTTCCTCGATCTCTCCGTTTTTTTTTTTTTAAGTTTGATTGTTGTTTTTGTTTTTTTTTTATGAACTGATTGTTGTTGTTGTGGTTGTTGTGTTGATGTTGCCAGAATTTGGTGTTGTTGTTGTTGTTGTGTTGTTGTTGCCGAAAATTGTGAAAAAATGTAGGAAAATAACATTTTCCTAATAGAACCAAACACATGAAAATATTTTCCACAACAATTTTCATAATACAACAAAACACATGAAAATATTTTCCTATTCCGAAAAATAGCATTTCCGAAAAATGAATATTTTCCGAAAAATATTTTACACGAAACAAACACAGCCTAAATCCCACTGTCCCACAATAGAAATTATTGGCTTGCAGAAAAAAACCGTAGGTAAATGCCACATTGAAAATTATTGGCTAGTTCCTGACTTTAAAAGATATGACATAAGCATTAAGTGCCACATCATATTTGCCACTAACTGGGAGAAAGTATATGTTGTTTCTGGAATACCAAGTCAGCATCTAGTTGGTGTTTCATGCTCCAATTAAAACTTGACATCTGTAAAAAAATTAACAAGTCAGTATACTAGCTCACTTAAATTAAAATTACAGAAATGCCCTTGAAAATTTTCAAACTCCCACCCCTCTAACACGCTTTCACTTGTAAAATCAAAAGATTATCTTCTCTTTCTCTTTTTGTTTCTCTCTAGCATAACTGCACACACCAGCCCCTTGCACCTAATGTACTCTCTCTCTTAACTTAAAGCTTGACAGCCACTACTTAGCATCGCCGCCGGAGATAGAGATACACTGCTAAACATTACCAGTTCCTACGAGACCAGCATTTGTCTCATCGGAAAACGCCCAGAATCGTCTCTTCTTCTCATTGTTTCCAAATTCCAACCTCCGACGCCGGAAGTTTTCTCGCGCTTCCAACAACTGACGTTGCAAAAAGGTCTTCACTCCCTCTGTTTTTTTTTTTTTTTTTATTTTTTTTAAGTTTTTCTGTTTATAGAGATGTGTTTTGTTTTTAAAAAAAATTGAATTATACATGTTTGATAAAATGCTTCAGTGAAGGTTGCTGCACTAATAATACAGTAAAAGGTTTATTTTATTTTATTTCATTGTTCTTTTGGATTAGATTAAAAGTGGTTAGTATGTTGCAGTTTCATCGGTAGAGAAATAAAGCTTTTTCTTTGTTTATTAGTTGAGTTGTTGAACGATCTACAAATTTGTTTTATGGTGAATAGCCAAATGGTAGAATACAAAAATACCTATTTGGTATCTCTTATGGCCTTTTAAATTTGTCTAATGAGATGGTAAACAATCTGAACTATACATCTATCTTATGGTGAATAGCTAGATGCAACCTTTAAGCATCAATATCTTTGGGTCCACCATTTGTAATTCTTTTGTCATTGCCTTATGTGATTTATTGAGCATTGCCTCAATAGTCTTTTTTCCTCTTTTAATTCTTGTTGGTATTTTCTCCTCGCTTGAATGTTATGGTGGTTTAAACTCATTTTTTGTTTTTCAAGTTAAATACCAATTAACTCAAGACAAAGTGCTTAAGGAATTTATTCAAATGTGGTGTAACTAAGAGTTTATGTTGTTTCACATGGAAATAAAATTTCAGGTCTATATCTTCTTCTTTTTTCAATTTTCATTATATTTATTATTTAGTGCTTCAAATCTAAGCCTTATAGCTTGTGGAATTCAAGCTAAGCTAGCTGGAAATTTTGAAATATCATATTTGCAACTCTTGGCCTTTGGTCAAGTATTTTTTGGGTTGTCCACCAAATTGTAGTTGGAACCTCAACCCCTTAGGGTTATGTTAGGTTGTCACCAGAGTATCTTGATACAAATTAAGATACATTTTTAGCCCATGGGATTATGTGCAAGATTGAGGATTATGAATTGTTATTATAGGGAATACTACCTACATTAGGATAAATGGACAATAGCTTTCTTTCAATAATCTTATTTGTTCCCATCCAAAAAGGTTTCTTTTATTTTTTATTTTTTTTATTTTTTTTGCATTTACTCAAGATGTTTTATTTTTTGTCTTGAGTAATTACAATTTAATACTATTCGAATGGTTTGGTTGCAGGATAGAGCTCATTGAAAAATATTGTAGGCGATGAAGAGACAATACCATAGATTTATGAAGCAATTTTGAAGAGTTAATTGATAAGCATGATGAGGTTGACAAAGAGTTAATGGAAGAAATTTGTTATAAGACACATGGGACTTCAGTTAATATTGATGTTGAAGAGTTTGAGTTCAATTTTGATCAGTTTTGTGATTGATGAATGTATGTGTTTGAACAATCTAATTATAATGTATGTAGTTGTAGTATGCAATTTTATTGTTATCTACCCTTGAAAGAACAGGAAGAAACTTGTAATGAGCATCTATAATTTATACTTGATCCAATTAAAAGATGTGCAAATTGTTCTTTGATATACTTAATGTCTCGTTTGGTTCATAATAATACCAAGTTAAGGGATTAGAAAAAAATCCTTGATGAGTATTCATATTTGCATAATGGATCAGTAGTCTTGGAGATGGATTTAAAGTTTTCTTGGTCTTTGAAGAATCTAGCATTCCTCCACTCCATTTCAACTCAAACAATCTAGCATTGCAATTCAACCACCATACATAACTGTCATTCACCTTGAATAGCCATACCATGCACATATAGAATCTACAATATAAGAATAAACTGTACTATTGCATTAAAAAATTTCATCATTTGCATATAATTAGTTTTTAATTAGAAGCTACTCAAACATACACAAAATCTATCATGTTTGAGTAACTTCATTAGTTACAAAATTTTTCCAAGTTGATGGTTATAATTAGTGTTTAGCTATACAATTAATCATCCAAATTGTGCTATCTAAAAAATTGTCAAATAAAAGATATTGTCCAAAATGTTCCTCCACTATGCAGTATGTGGTCCAAAATAGTCCAAAATGCTGTCCATTGGCTGTGCAATATGTTGTCCCAAGTACCATCCAAAAAGCTATCCATTATATTTCAGAATTTTATTGCAAGGCCCTAAAAAAAAGAACAATATTAGGGGAAAAAAAAAAACAATAAACAAAAGCACACATTAAAGTTGTGCTTAAACTAATGTTTGTAGATGAGTTCAATTTAAGTATGGAATTGTGTTGTGTTGAAACTAATCATCGCAAGAATAAATTTATATATATATATTCACTAGCTAGTGTGGAAAGTAGAAGGGTTTTGTGCATTTTAGCAAGTTTGAATTAAGTTTTTGTAATTACAAATTATTTGAGACTTGGGGGTTGCTATGTTGCCATGCTTTAAGGGTGTTTCTTGTGAATAATGTGAACAAGATACCGAACAAATATAGTATCAAATAAATGAACAAAAGATGCCAAGAAAAGGCTGTATTGCTCTGATAATTCATTTAAATCAAACAAAAGGGTTAAATCAAGCATTCATAGCCATCAAAATTTTGTGCAATTAATCAAACAGAGATAACTAGGCAAACTATCCTACCCAATTGAATTTAGCAAATTCCCTTCCTCTTTTTTTGGTTGCAATTGAATGTGTCCAACATAAAAAACAACTTGACCAAATAAATAAACACCAAATTCTCAAACTTGGTGGTCAAAATTTATCAAAGAAAAGAATCTAGCCCCAATAAAGTATATTAGAATTCAAGAAAAACATACTAACCCAATTGGAAAACTACATATAATGTGTAGACGAGCAGAACTCATGAATCAAATTAACAAGCCCAAAAAAGAAAAAGAAAGAGAAAGATGGAGATGGTGACGGGCAATTCTTATGGCACTGGTAATGTTTAGCAGTGTATCTCCAAATTCTTGTTGCATTCTAAAGTCTTTGGCAAGTCCAAGCAGCTCTCTCTGCCGCTAGGCCTGACTCCTAAGTCTTTTGGATTATCAACTCTTTGGTTATTGTGTACACTCAACAAAGACTTTTTTTTGGAGAGAAAAACAAAGATTGGTAATAATGGACAACCTAGAAACGATTTATAATAATAATAAAAAACTATTACTGTATTATTAGTATAGCCATCCTCACTGAAGCATTTTATCAAACATGTATAATTCGATTTTTTTTTTTTTAAAACAAAACAAATCTCTATAAACAGAAAAATTTAGAAATAAATAAAAAAAAACAGAGGGAGAGAAGACCTTGCAACATTAGTTGTTGGTAGCGCGGGAAAATTTCCGGCGTCGAAGGTTGGAATTTGGAAACAACGAGAAAAAGAGACAGTTTTGGGCATTTTTCGACGAGACAAAGCTTTGGAGTGGTGTGTATCTATCTCCAGCGGCGATGCTAAGTAGTGGCTGTCAAGCTTTGGAGTTGAGAGAGAGAGTACATGGAGGTGCAAGGGGCTGGTGTGTGCCGCTGTGCTAGAGAGAAACAGAGAAAGAAGGAGAAGATAATCTTTTGATTTTACAGAAGTGTAAAGTGTGTAAAAGGGGCGGGAGTTTGAAAATTTTCAAGGCATTTCTGTACTTTTAATTTTAGTGAGCTAAGTATCCTGACCTATCATTTTATACAGGTGTCAAGTTTTAATTGGACCATGAAACACCAACTAGATGCTGACTTGGTATTCCAAGCAAAAACATCATATACTTTCTCACTAACTGCAATTAACACTGTCATAGTAACCCTTAAAATTCAAATTTTTTTTTTTTATTTATACAAAATAAAAATTCTAGGCAAAACTACAATATTGGTTCCTGAAATTTACCCTGTGTGCGCAATTGGTCCCTTAGACTTGAAGTGAGCACAATTAGTCCCTTAAGTTTCAAAACTGAGTTGTATTGGTCCTTTTACTAACTGCTGTTAACGGTGTTACTTACGTAACTAACGAAACAATGACTTAACATTTTTTTTAATGACGTGGCATGTTTCTAATTAAAAATTAAAAAATATAGTTCTCACTTTAGATGAAATTGAAAAATCATATTGACTGAATTAAAAACAAATCCGACCACCGCCCTCGCTTCCCTTTAGCTCTCCCACCCACCACGACCACAACCAACACCTCCACCGCCACGTTAGCTGCCTCAATCTCTTCCTCCGACTTGGAAAAACTCCAAGTTCTAGGCCACGACAATGGTGGCACAGTCTACAAAGTCCGTCACAAACGCACCAACGCTATTTATGTGCTCAAAGTCGTCCACAGCGACTCTGACCCCACTCTCCGTTGCCAAGTCTTCAGAGAAATGGAAATCCTCCGCCGCACCGACTCTCCCCACGTCGTCCGCAACCATGGGATCTTCGAGAAGCCGTCGAGTGACATAGCTATTTTGATGGAGTACATGAATTTAGGCACACTAGACTTGCTACTCCGAAACCACGGGACTTTCTCTAAACCAAACTCGCTGACGTGGCACGTCAGGTTCTCAACGGCCTTAGCTACCTCCACGGACAAAAAATCATCCACCGCGACCTCAAGCCTTCGAATCTATTGGTCAATGATAAAATGGAAGTGAAAATCGCCGACTTTGGTGTCAGCAAAATCATGTGCCATATGTTGGATGCGTGTAACTCCTACGTTGGCACGTGCATGTACATGAGTCCCGAACGGTTCGACCCGGACACCTACGGCGGGAACTACAATGGGTACACTGGCGATATATAGGGTTTGGGGCTAACTTTGTTGGAGTTGTATATAGGTCATTTTCCATTTCTGCCTTCGGGTCAAAGACCTGACTGGGCGACCCTAATGTGCGCGATTTGTTTCGGAGAGCCGCCGAGCTTGCCGAAGCAAGCTTCGGAAGAGTTTTGGAGTTTTATTGAGTGTTGTTTGCAGAAGGAGTCTAATAAGAGGTGGACAGTGGCTCAACTTTTGACCCACCCGTTTGTGTGTAAAGATCCGAGATAATAGAGTTCAATGATGGTTCAGGGTCGGATTTTCAGATCTGACCATTTTGGGGCTCTAGTTTTTTTTTTGAGTTCTGTAATTTGTGTATATAATCCGGATCCAAAGAATTTCCTTGTTTTTAACAATATGATTTTTCAATTTCAACTAACGTGAAAACTATTTTTTTTAATTTTTAATTAAAAACATGCCACATCATTAAAAAAAGAAAGTCAAATTATTGTTCTATTAATCACGTAAGTAACACCGTTAACAGTAGTTAGTAAAAGGACCAATACAACTTAGTTTTAAAACTTAAAGGACTAATTGTGCTCGCTTCAAACTTGAAGGACTAATTACGCACACAGAGTAAATTTCAAGGACCAATAGAGTATTTTCGCCAAAATTATACTCTAATTTAATATAAATATATATATATATATATATATATATATATATATATGAAAGTTCTTTCTTAAAAACTTAAAACTTGAAGGCCCCACACCCCACAAATACTGTGCAGTAACAGTAGTGTAAAACTTTCAAATCTCTTTGGGCGGCAAATATTTTTTGGCAAATTCAAAAACTTTCAAATCTCAGTTCACGGAAATACAAAGACTACTATGTGACACTATCTCATCCTCCTCTTTCTCCCACTCTCTGGGGGTGTTTGGTCACCCATTTCAAAACATAGTGTTCAGTGTTTAAACACTGAACACTAGTGTTCAAAAACAAAAAAACGTGTTTGGTGGATCAGTTCTGCTCAGGATTGTTTGAAAAATATTGTTCAAAAAACCATGTTTAGAGCATTCTCATCAAACATTCTAAAAAATTTAGCATATACCCTCTCAAAACCCAAATTTATAACATATAACACACCCCTTTACAATCTTCCTTACATCAAAACTTCTAATTTTTTTAACACTTCATTTAAATATTATTTCTTTATCATTTTTTATTCTTTTTTATTCATCCTCTCTCTTTCTCGGTCTCTCTCTCCTCTGTGTCTCTCTTCCACAACCCAGCGCCGCCGGCCACCATATCACAACCACCACATCCACCCACCATGGCCACAACCACAAACAACAGCAGAAAAAAAAAAAAAAAAAAAAAAAAAAAAAAAAAAAAAAAAAAAAAAAAACCTCCACATCCAAAGCCACAAAATCAAAGAATCACAACATCACAATAAAAGACCCAAAACCACCTTGATCAACCCACACCCATCTCGGAACTACCCCGACCAACCTATACCCAGCACCCAAAACCACCCCGATCAACCCACAAACCCAGCCACCGAAATCAAGAACCCACCAAAATCAATCAAAACTACTGAAATTAAAACTCTCACCAATATCAAATTGCAAAATCCACTCACCGAACCACCGCAGAGACCCACCACGAACCACCGTAGAGACCCACGATCCACGAAAAACCACCGCAGCCCAACCACATCCAGCCACACCCAAGACCCACAAACTCGAGATGCAGAGAGAGAGGGAAACAGAGAGGCAGAATGAAAATGAAAGAAACAGTAAGAAGAAGTAGACGGAGAGCACGAGATCGGCAGCATGTGGGTATGGAGATAGCGCAGAGATCGGAGGGTAATTAGATCGGACGGTGGGTAATTGGCGAGCTATGGACACCAGAAGGAGAAAGACAACACGGAAGTGAGAGGGACGGAGAGCACGAGGGAGAGTGACAGAGGAGAAGTGAGAGAGGAGAGAGAAGAGACTTGAGAGTTGAGACAGCTCGGAAGAGAGAGAGAAAGATATTAATAAAAAATTATAACATAGTGCTACAGTGCGGTCTTATTTTTGAGACCGCACTGTAGCAGTATTGTAAAAGTTTTGGCATATGGAATTTTTGATGGAGCACGTTTTTTGGTCAAAAATGCTAAAAAATAGCATATTTTAGCATATGCAATGTTCAATGAGAATGCTCTTAAACGGATGTTTTTGAAATCACCTCGGAGCTGATTTTAAACAACAAATACTAGTTTCAGTGCCACTTCGGTAATAATATTGAACACTCTTGTGGGGCCCAGCTGGTCAGCTTCTTTTCAAGATTTGTCTCCTCTCTTTTCTCTCATCTCTTCAATCCTCTTGCACCTGGTACGAAGATCACACAGAGCAAACCCAGCGGCATAACTCCCCTCACCGACCCAGCGCCATAAATCCTCACCAACCCATCATAAACGCGTCTTCTACACACTGGTTACAACACCGCATCACCAACCTCGGTGTTTAGACAAAAACCCATTGACAAAAACCCAACCCCGGCGGCGACAGAAGCTAGATTAGTTGCTGGGTCTTGGAGTGCTGACAGTGGAGATGAGATCCGAAGAACGTGAAGCCCAGCCGTGGATCTTCTTTGGCGTCGATGGAGATGAGGCTGTGCGTGGGTTTGGTTTTCTGCTCTCAGGGAATGGTTTTTATCAGTGTGATTCGTGATTTCTGTATCAAGCATAGCTGTTAATATTTCTTTAGATCTCCTCTATTGCCTAATTCTTTCTGTGTCTCTTCGTATATTTAACTCAACTGAGTCCAATTCTGAATTCATTGTCCTCTTCAATAGGGTTTAGTATCAAAATGTTTCTGTTTGACTAGCCAATAATGTCTTCATTCTGGAATTCTTAGTCTTGTTTAATAGTTTGTTTTGTTCTAATTTCTAAATTTCCTTTTGTTATTGCTCCTGTCAACTTAATAAGGCCCTAAAATTATTTACTTTATGTTTGGCTACATAAATTTTATTTTCCCATTTTACGCCTATCCATGACTATAAGAAACTAGCTCAATTGCTTCTATTTGTGTAGCAAAAGAAAAGATCTTTGTTACATGTATACAAATATATCTTGATTTAAGAATCTACCACGCTTTTTACATGTTTTTTCCCCTCTTGTTCACAACTTATATGCTCTGAATTCTTCAATTAAGATGAGTGTGTTTTGTATGATTCTAAGGGTTTTAAATTTTATTTTCCAAAATCTTCCTAAATTCAAAATTTCCAAAATCATGAATACACCGTACTAGTTAAAATAAAATTGTTTTTTTTTTCACTAGTTAATTTCAATTCACGTCTCTCGTCCAATCTTTGTATGACTGTGAAGATATCTAAAACATTCTCTTCTTTATTTACAGGATCAATCTCTTGACTTTCCTGCGATATATTCACCATATGCTGTTACTGGTACTCGCCGAAACAATCACGGTCATAATTATTATTATTGTCTTCATTGCTTAATCATTTGCCTTAAATTTTGGTGACAATTAGATGAACTCTAGTATCCCCTATTTAACATGGCTGAGGTATTGAAATGGTAAAAGGAAACAAATTAAGTCACTACTCCTATTCCATATTGTTTCTTGTGTTCTTGTGCCAGTTAAATTTGCAATAAAATCTTCTGGCAAGCCTCTGTGTTCTTTATTACTGATTTTTGTTCTTGTTGCTTAAATTCCTTTAAGTCTCTATTCTGCTCTCTGTATTTTGAGAAGGATGTTCTTTTGCTTGTCCTTAATTACTTAGACAATTTTCTGGAAATTGGTATCATAGATTTTTTTTTTTGTCTCTGGCATACCAGTGGAGTACTTTGAGCACATTAACCAAAAGATAATTGTAAAAGACATGTTACATGTCACTTTGAACGATGTTTTGAATTTGTTTTCAAAAAACTGAATAAAGTGTTAGTATCAGCTTTCTACAATGGTAAATGCACGACATGCTTGTTACCATCCCAAAATTTTAGCAACATTTGTTAAATGTTGGGATGTATTCAACCATTACTGCGAACCAAAAATACAACGGGAGAACCATCAATAGGTAGATGAAATCTTTTGTATGAACGAGAGGCTGTGTTATTGGAAATTGGCACTTGAAATTTTTTATTTATTTTTGTAAGTACCCTTGAAATGTTTTTTCTTCACTCTTAATGTGTAGATGTAGCATTTGTTACTTCTTTAAGGGATGGGATGAATCTTTTCAGCTATGAGTTTGTTGCCTGCCAAGCTGCCAAGAAAGTAATTCTCATTCTAAGTGAGGTAAGTTTTCCTATTACTTGGTTTTTTGTGTGATTGTTAGTTAGTTGGTACCAAAGTATGGCTATTATCAAGTGATATGTGCTGCAAGCATAAACGTTTTGACTATTAGTAAATGGGAAAAGTTTTTGGAGCTATCTTTCTCCAATCCATAATGTGCAAATCGAAGAGACCATCTGTGTGTAGTTTTAATCACATGACTCTTTTTAATGAGTAATGTAACTTGTTTAAATGATATACATGGAAAAAATAGTCTTATAAACTGGTTTGGAGCTAAATTTGTCCTTAATGAGAAGAAAAAATATGGCACTTTGGCTAGAGACCATGATAAAAGATGATAAAATGAGGATGGTGAAGGAAGTTAACATCTATGAAGGATTCTTTTATTGATGAACTGGTTGCAAGAGGCGTTGTCAAAGGAGTGCTGGTGACTCATCCATGCACTTGGGCAAGGTGAGTTGCCTCTATCTGAAGCCTTCAGATGAAGGATTGATTTGTAAGGCGAGTGCTTGCCTTTAGAGCCTAGGCGAGTTCTTGAGTGCCTTAAACAAGTTTTAAGGCACTTAAGGCAAGAGCTTTAATGAAATTAATATAAAAAAGAGGGTGGTTTTGTGATTTGAAAAAAAAGGGTAGTTCTATACTTCAGTTCAAGTTAGCGGGTGTCTCTTTTTCTTGCATTATGCTCTCTCCCTCCATCCCACCTCTCTTTCTTTCTTCATCAATTTAGAAATTGAGTTTTTTTAATAAAAAATTTCAACATATAATCTTGTAGATTTGATATTTTATCAAAGGTGTTTATATTGTAAAGTTTATTCTTAGATTAATTAATAAAGCCTCCTATCAGTTTGAAAAATTCAAACTGTGCCTCATAAGCATTAGGCACCAGCATTAAATAGTTTAGATTTATTATATGCATAATAACTATATTTAGAATTTGGTGCCTTGGTTCAGTTGGGCAATACAATGACTTGGGGTGCCTTAATGTTCCTTTTACCTTTGACTACATTTGTTGTAAGCTTAAAGATGTATTTGAGGCTTAAAGCTAATTGTAGTCACTGTTTTTTTTTTTTTTAATTTATTTATCAATATTGTAGTATTTGAGCCTTAAAGATGTATTTAAGGCTTAAAGCTTAAAGATGTGTTTAAGGCTTAAAGCTTATTGTAGTCACTATTAGGATCCATATTGTTTAATTTTCTTTTTAAAGAAAATTAAGTTTGAATTTAATCAGAAAATGATGCTGAATGGAAATACGAAAGGGTTAGATTTTGTTCTTGCTAGGTGCAAACCCTTAAACCTTTGAGGGACTCATTGAATCCAAATGTAAAACTTTGGAATCCACCAAATGAGAAAATCAACTTTATTGAAATATAAATTGTTATTTTCCAATTTAGAGGTTTTAGGCTTATTTAAGGTTCCAAAAAAACTTATTTCATAGTGAAAATGTAGACAAAATTGGCTTTTGCCCCTTTCTATCAAAATATCTAGCATTTTGCCTATATTTTGAAACTAATTAGGGAAATGCTTCTCTTTTAAAAAAAATCGAGTTAAGTTTTATAGTGGCGTTTTTAAGGAGTCTATAGTGACGTTTTAAGGACCTATAGTGGCGTTTTGGAACTTGAGCTTGACGAACTCGAGTTATAGGTAAAAAAAAAAAAAAATTACTTATAACTTGGGTTCATGGAGCTCGACTTCCAAAACGTCACTATAGGGCTTCAGAATTTTTTTTTTTTTTTAAACTCGATTTTGAGAAAATTGAGTTTCAAAAGAGGAGCATTTTCTTAATTGGTTTTAAAAGAGAGGCAAAATGCTGGATATTTTGATAGAAAGGGGCAAAGGCCAATTTTGTCCGTGAAAATGTTCCTAAATAGTTTCTGAATTGATACATTACAATAATAGGATTTTGATTTGGTTAGGGAAGTTTTAAAAAATACTTGAAATCAAGGAAATAAAACTTGAAATCATAAAATTCTGAAAGTTACCAAAAAAAAAAAAAAAAAAAAAACCCTTATATGGCATTTACATATCATGGTATACTTTTTCTTTGGTTCATATAGAGTGCACTTTGTCAAATGACATCCATTATTGTGGAACATGCAATTTCCCATTTGTTGACCATTGTCATTCCTAACAAAATGCAGCTTGCTTTGTCATTCCTACCAATTAACAATCTGATTCATTCTTAAAAAAATAAAAATAAAACCATTTAATATCCTTTCCTAGTCTATTAGCAACATAAAACTATTGAAGTTGTTATTATTGAATGTGTAAAACTATTGAAGTAGTTTACATGTTATCAAGAAATTTGAATTGAATACAACCAAATCAAATCAAATGTTATCAAAGTTGAAAGAAAATTATAAAATCTATACCTCCAAGGAACTATAGTTCCAAAGAGGTATTAGGATCCTCAAAATAAAGGTTAGCTACAAAGTTGGAATAGACTACCCTATAACTAGAACAAGGCTCCTCCTTTTTTTGCTCCTCACTACAAAAATTTAACCATGCTTTAGTGATAACCACTGAAAAGTCACCAAAGTTGTTGATCTGCCTCTCTCTCTCTCAAAGAAAATAGAAACTCATCCATGGAGAAAATCTCACTGAACTCCAAATTCTTTGCCACCTCTGACTCTGTGGTAGAGGTCGACGAGAAGGTTGTCACTCTCAAAGCAAAAGAGGACGAAAAAGAAAATATGAAGATTATTGCCAACGATAAGGGTATATTGCATGTTTTAGTTCTATTTTTCCTTTCTTGCATGGTTTAAGCTTTAGTAAACCCTAAGATAAATCCTCTGGGTATGTATGTTGTATGTTCTAATTCTACTTTCTTATCTGGTTTATGCATGGTTTTTGTTTTTTCCCCAGGATAAATCCTTGTATGTTGTATATTCTAGTTCTAATTTCTTGCATGTTTTACTTGTTTTTGTTACTCAAAATCAATAAAATCAATTTTGGGTTTAGTAAACCTATAATTGATTTTGAGTAACAAAAACAAGTAAAACATGCAAAGAACTAGAACATACATACTCAGAGGATTTATTTAAGGCAAAAACAAAAACAATGCATAAATCATACAAGAAAGCAGAACTAGAACATACAACATACGAGGATTTATCTTAGGGTTTACTAATGCTTAAACCATGTAAGAAAAGAAGAAGTAGAATATGTAACATACCTTTATCGTTGGCAATGATCTTCATATTTTCTTTTTCGTCGTCTTTTGCTTTGGGAGTGACAACCTTCTCGTCGGCTGAGTCAAAGGTGGCAAACATTTTCCCTCTTTTGTCGTCTTTTGCTTTGAGTGACAACCTTCTTGTCGGCCGAGCCAAAAGTGGCAAAGGTTTTGCCTTTTTTGTCATTTTTTGCTTTGATAGTGACAACTTACTTGTCGACCTCTATCACAAAGTCAGAGGTGGCAAATATTTTGGAGTCCAGTGAGATTTTCTCCATGGATTAGTTTCTGTTTTCTTTAAGAGAGAGAGAGGCAGATCAACAACTTTGGTGACTTTTCAGTGGTTATCACTGAAGCGTGGTTAAATTTTTGTAGTGAGGAGTAGAAAAAGGTGGAGCCATGTTCTAGTTATAGGGTAGTCTATTCCAACTTTGTAGCTTACCTTTATTTTGAGGATCGTAATGCCTCTTTGGAACTATGGTTCCTTGGAGGTATAGATTTTATAATTTTCTTTCAACTTTGATAACATTTGATTTGATTGTATTCAATTCAAATTTCTTGATAACATTTGAACTACTTCAATTGTTTTACACATTCAACAGTAACAACTTCAATAGTTTTATGTCGCTAATAGACTACGAAAGAATACTAAATGGTTTTATTTTTATTTTAATTTTTTAAGAATGAATCAAATTGTTAATTGGTAAGATTGACAAAACAAGTTGCATTTTGTTAGGAATGACAATGGTCAACAAATGGGAAATTGCGTGTTGCACAATAATGAATGTCCTTAGACAAAGCGTACTCTATATGAATCAAAGAGAAAGTATACCATGATATGTAAAGACCGAAGTTATAGATAATATGTTTCTTTAGAGTTTCGAGGCTAAAGTAGAGTCTGATGATTATGTTGGATACTCAAGTCTCCAAAATTATTTCAAGCATGATTTTGAGAGGAAAAATGTGCTTTAATATTATAATATCACATGCAATAAATTATAAATATGCAAATTAAGATTTAGGAATTGGTCATAGGATCATAACGTCGTCATTAACCCAATGGGTATCCTCTGTTCACTTAGGTGGTTGGTTGGAACTCAAGCCAATTAACCCAAATAGGCTGGTAACTTACTCATTAAATATTAGTGGGACAAAACTAGTAATGTAAACTTTAGTATTAGTCCCAAATGGAAATTTTCATAAAGTTTCATGTTTAGTTTATTAGAACGATATTCAGAATCTTATAGAGCAATGTCTACTACTATGTATGGATGGGGATGAGGTGGTATTGTCATGATAGAACATTGAGTATAAAAATTATAATGATATTGACACCTCAAGCTGAAGTGGCTACCCGTAAAAATAATTATGCCATGCACCACATATAGCATATAGGCCTCACATTATCTTCGTCAATCAATGTATAATATATGTCTACAAGGATGGCAAGCTTATGAAATGATAAGAGGTCATGATATGGCTGCATATAAGAAGATCATTGCACACAAATGAGAGAATAATTTCTTGTATACCAGGCCATGTGACATTCATGTGCACATTGGTTGTCAACTCAAATCTTTGTGGCAATAAAGCAAGCATAAATAGCCTACCCGCTTGGGTTACATTACATGGTAAAGTATATTCACCTAACCTCATTTAAACATTAACCATCTCATTTGCCTTCTTTTTTGGAAAAACGCTCATTTCATCAGCTGATTATGAAATCTGTCAACAAATGGATAACTACATAGTATACGGTTGTCCAACTAACAACCAAAGGCAACATAATTTGAAATAAGAGGAGGAAGAATCTAATGGCTAGTTAACGGCTATTTGACTATGATACGATATCGTTTTACTTGGGAAAATGGTGTCACTTAGCTTTAATGAGAAACGAGATCGTTTTGGTTCAAGTCTTCCTCATTAGTCATCGTTCCAGAAATATTTTGCTTCTATCAAGGATTGGTTCTTCAGCTATGGGCCTATGGCCTTTTAGTGAGCAATTGAGTCATAATTGTCTTCCAGCAGTCACTCCTAATTTCACAGAGCATAATTTGGAATATGGTTGTTTGTTATAACAATTTTTGCCTCTAGAAGTTTCTTAGTGTAGTGTAATTGTGCTATATAAAGAGATGTGGATTAATGTATTGTTAAACTTTTTTTTTTTTTTTTGCTAAACTAATGTATTGTTAAACTTGTGTGAAATAGAATACACTGAAGCATTTTCCAGAAATTGTTCTCTCATTCTTTCTCTCTCTCTTTTATTGTTTTGTTGTTGTTTTCGCCATTGTTGTACAATTTAGCAAGCTTCAATTTCTTACATGGTATTAGAGCTTAGATCCATGGCTTCAACAACACCAACTGATACAACACAATCTATACACACAACTCCAATTCAACCAACCACCATACCTCCTACTTCTGCACCCTCAACTTCTACATTTTCAATTGCAATACAATCACCATTATTGTTACTTTCCAATATGTCAAATCTTATGTCAATCAAACTTGACTACACCAACTACATCCCATGTTGGCATCAGTTACTCACCATACTAGAGGCTTACTCATTGATTGAACATATTGATGGCACAGCACCAAAACCATCACCTTTTGCACTTGATACTGCTGGAAATGCAACTTCATTTGCTAATCCTGAATTTCAAGCTTGGAAGATCAAGGATAAGGCATTTCTTTCCCTGATTAACTCAACTCTTACTCCACAAGTCTTCTCACTTGTTGTTGGTATCACTTTAGAACAAAGGTTCACTTCCACATCAGCAGCTAACATCTTGAATCTTAAGCTTGAACTGCAAAGTATCAAGAAAGGTAATGAATCAGTGAATTCATTTCTCCAGAAGATCAAAGTTGCTCGTGATAAACTCCTTGTTGTTGGAGTGATAGTTGATAATGAAGAGCTGATCTACATTGTGTTAAGAGGACTTCCTAGAGAATTTGCACATTTCTGTTCTATAATTCGTACTAGGAGTGATCTAATCACTTATAAGCAACTAGCTATTATGTTGCAAAGTGAAGAACAGGCTATGACTGATCACATGGATTTAGTCTCTCACAATCTTGCTATGTTTGCTTCCAATGGAAAGCAATTGGTAGTACATCAAATCAGTCACAGAATCATGGTTCAGGTAGAGGAAGAGGAAGAAACAATACAAATAGAGGAAGAGGTGGAGGCAGATTCAATCATGGTGGAAATCAGCAACATTTCTCACCACAAGCCCTTCACAATTTCTCTCCTCAGCATTTTCCTTCTCAAAATTTCCCTCCACAAAAGTCCTTGCATGCTAGAGTCAAGGACAAGCTTCCTTGCTCTAGAGTTTGGAAAGCAATTCAAAAGGGTAGTGAGGTTTTCAATAAAGGCATTCGGTGGATTCCGGGGCGAAATAGTAGTTTGAGCCTTTGGCATGACAAATGGATTGCAAAGGCCCCTTTAAGAACTTTAATACAAGGTTCACTCCTTGAAGCAGAGAGAGTTCCAAGTTAAAGAGGTTTTTGGTCCTCATGGATGGGATTGGTCAAAAATTTCTGTCCAAGTTCCAAATGATATTCTTATGGAAATTAATGCCATGCCTTATTCCTTGGGAGCATCTATTGAGGAAGATAGGCTGGTTTGGAATGGTGATAAGTGAGGGGACTTTGAGCTTAAGTCAGCCTATTCAATAGCCACTAGATGCAGCGAGGAGGAAGAGGAGTTCATGGGGTTTTGGGTTTGGAAGGTGGATACTTTACCTCGTATTAAGTCATTCATGTGGCAATGCTTGCATAATAGCATTGGTGTGGGAGATTGCCTTGTTAAAAGGCACCTTAGTGAGTTGGATAGGTGCCCCAATATATATTTGATTTATACATATTATTGGAACCAGCTTATTGTCAAAGATGGTGAAACTATTTATCAAGAGACAACGAAATCATGTTCTAGCATTATCCTTTATTAACAACCTTTTATCCTATCAATTCATCAAGATTACAGAGCTTGGGCCCCGAGAAAGAATCATTCCACTTATCCCATGTATAACCTTCTCAAAATGTATAATCATAACTCCAAAGGGTTGGTTAAGTGGTTTATAAGGTTTTATGCTATTCACGAGATCATTAAGTACAAAACCTCTTGCAAAGTCTAGATATTCTCATTTGTCAAAAAAAAAAAAAAAAAATGCATAATCATATACGCGTAGATATCAATATTGGGGGAAATTTTTGTATCAATTTCGGAAACAACAATAACAATACTTGAGGCTATTTAGCGAAAATAGAAAATGATTTCAGTTACAAATGAGCTAAAAGGATGAAAAAGTATGAAAAAAAGATTTTAGAAGCATGACATAGCCTAATCGCAATACGACAGCTTCTATTCTGAAAATTGTTTGTATGAATCTCTTAAAAACCAACTTTATAACCATCATTACCAATCATTTTAGGAGATTCCTTTCGAAGTTCCAAACACCTAGTCCTCATTGAATTTTTTTGGTGTCTGCTAAAAGATAAGTAGCCTAGCTCTGCATTCCTACAAGTGGAGTAAGACTGTGAGAGTAAGGAAATCGTAACATAGGTCATATCCTAAGTTTCAACCCATCTTTATAGCAAATAACATGACAGAAGTTAATGTTCCATCAAGAATTTAAGAGTTGAACACTACCACCTAAAATTACAGAGTAATTTATAAATTTCCAAGAAAAATTTAAAGATTATTCGTAGATAGAACTGTCATTGTGAATAGCGAGAGAAGAAAAAAAAGTAAAAATGTTTATTAAATCTGAAGGATAATAATTTATTGTATACCTTCGCTTGAAATAAATGACTACAATTGCTTTGCCACCCCTGCATGGGTAAAGTTTTTGTATATCAAACTTCGAAATTTTCAAAACTAGATTAGGAAAAACAATATTCCAAGGCATAAGAGGATTTACCTAAGAAGTTTTCCATCTAGTAAAAAGTCATTTGCATCTTATAAAAAAAAAAAATTATTCATATCAATTTTGGCCAACTTTTCAGAATAGTTTTAATGTTACCTGAACGATCCTGTGTGCTGCATAACTTACTCAAATAATGGTGCTAAAAGGAGGGTGTGATATCTTTCTCCCATAGCGTGGTTTAAATACTTTAGAAATTGCTCAATTGTAAGTAAAGCATGTAATTTTATAATATAAATGAGAGGAAATTTCAGGAGTAGGGAATTGACTTGGCAGGAAAACCTCTCCAACATTCTCAACATTTATTGCAGGTCCATGTATTGCCAACGCCATGGAGACAATTTAGTTGATCCATTTTTGTCAAGTTTTACTGGGCTTCAAACATAATACAGAAACCCAAAAGCAGCATAACATTAATTACTATTGGGGGTAGTCAGCAATGGCATCCCTTACAGAAGGAATGGGAGTTGGCCAGGATGGTAGCACAAAGGATAAGGGATGGTGAGTAAAATAATGAGTGTGCCCTCTCTGAGGAACATGACAAAAGACTTCCAGGGTTCTGCTCTGCAAGTTGCAAAAGACCACCTTCGATTGAATCATTAAATACACGACATTGGCATCATTGGGATGAAAAGCTAGCACTGAGACTGAAGGAAACATGCCGGTTACATATTGTGTGAGCCAAGGAGATTTTTCTGAAGCCATTTGGTTGAAATACAGCTCGTGCTTCAAACACTATTTGCCTCCTGCTCCTGCTCCTGCTCCTGCTCTGCCTCCATTATTATTATTATTGTTGTCAAAGTCCATGAGGTCCCAAATGCGTAAACAGGGATGCTCATTACAATGAGGGCTCCCTGAGACCTGAGATGTCCTCAGGCAGCCGTGACACAGTCCAAGGCAATCGAGATTGCAGCCTTGCTCCAATTGTACAGGCTTCTCAATAACACAACATGTACTGTTGTAAGGATCAAACCCGAGAAGACGGCCACCATCAATAGACCAAAAAAGAAAACCTTTATAAGGGATAGTGGGTAAAGGTAAAGCGATGATAGAGAAGATAAATCCGTCCAGGTTGGGAGGACACAAAACCACAGAGTCGCTCCATTCTCCGGTGTCGGAAGAGAAAATGTGTACCTTCAATTGGGTGGTAACCTTGGTGCGGGACCAAGGAATGAGCACTACTCTGAAACTAGATTTGAGTTGTACTTGTTTATCATTATTGTAGTCATAGCTGCAGATAATTCCAAGCCGTATGTCCAAAAAACCATGAGGAGGAACATGCGGAACTAAACGTGGAGGGAGTGCGAAACATTGTCTAGAGATTGGATTGATGATAGAGTAAGAGACGATATTGATTGGGGGACAATGTTGCTGCACCCTTTTAACGCTGCATAACAGCAAGTCATTACAACAAGCTAGAAGTGAACTAGTATTAGGATCACATTTATTGTGTAGATAAGCCGCCAGGGATTTCAATTCAGATTCGGATTCAGATTCAGATTCAGATTCAGATTCAGAATTAGTTGTTATGAGGAGCCGTCGGTTTAAGTGGCAATCGTGGTGGTAGAAGATCAGGCTAAAGGGGTGGTGTACATGTGGGTGTAGTGTAATAAAGCGTCGAGCAAAGCAAGGAGTAGAGATTAGAGAAAACCAGCGTTTTGATACCCACTTGCAATGTAACACCACAGTTGGTAGCGACAGTGGAGCCAGAATTTCCATCAATACACAATCGGGAAGATCGTCGATAGAAGTAGTAGTAGTAGAAGTAGTAGTGATTGGGCGTTTGCGTTTGACTATGACTGTGCACGATGGCTGCAACAGAGAATGAGGAGAATCCATGGAAGCAAATTCTCCTCGTCTGCGTTTGTGGCTGTCAGAATCCATGCGTCACAACCTCCCTCAAGATCTGTTTGATTATTTTGGGGAAACAGAGAGCTATGATGCTATTGCTAGTCGGGAGGACGAAGAGGAGGGTTTCTGATCTCTTCTGTTTGGGGTTTTTTTTTTTTTTTTTTTTTTGAGAAGCATTCTGTTTGGGGTTTAGCGGCGGCGACAAAGAACAGAGAACAAATTATATGAGAAGAATGAGTGTCTCTCTGGGTTCTTATAATTAATACTAAAATCCTAATCCGTGTCGTTGTTTGGTATCCTATTCCTTGTCGGTTTCGGTAATTGTTGTTTTTGGCTTTAAAAAAAAAAAAAAAATTTAAAGTTATTCCAAATTGATATTCCAAATTTAAAGCTTATTTCAATGCTACTAAGTAAGAGGCCCAGTACCTCATCCGACCAAAATACTAACTCAATGCTTGATTTGTTCTGGGCCTCTTTTGGCGTAGGAAGCCCAAAAAATCTAGCGGAGTAAAACCATAAAAGATTAAGAGAAACTATATTTTTAGAAGAAGATTATCAGAAACCCTTTCAAAAAAAAAAAAAAAAAAGATTATCAGAAACTAAAATATGTAGAAGGAAAAAAAATATTTAATTGAATACCTTAGTAACGACATGTTGATTGGGGGACAATGTTGCTGCACCATTCATTTTTTGTTTTTGTACTAACCACTTCACTGAAAAGTGAAACCTGATCGTGTTTGTGGCATTTTGTTATATTCAGAGTAGATTAACTAAGTTTTTAAACTAAATAGTTACTCATTTTACACGTATCAAAATTTAAGTCATCCTTCCTAGAGAATTATGTTATAAGTTTATCACTATGATGTTTTCCACGGTTAAATTTGTTTTATTTCAATCTCTTAAAATAGCTACTTTAGGCCCATAATGCCTTGAGCCAGCCCTGTTACTTGGCATTGGGAACTTGCCAACTCAACTCGTTAGCTAGGTTCGATAGTCATATGTAATTTTGTTTAATCAAATATCTTAAAACACTAGTTCTGATGCACATGCATGGCACGTGAAAAACTCTATCATAATATTTTTATAGTAAAAGATAAAAATGTTTTTTAAGGACATGGAGAGAGGAAAATGAATATATGACTGAAGTGTTTGTATCCTATAAGGAATGAATTGCAGGGCTAGAGCATGAGACAAATGTAATCTATGATGCAAAGAATATGTTTACACAATTCAAGTGAAAAGGCTACATAATCATTCTTTTATGTTGGATTTTCACTTCAATCTCCTTCCCCTCTCTCCCTAAAATGGAATAGGTAATGATGCTAATGCTACAAAATATTGACCAAAACTTGTAACAAACAAAATCACCAACCAAAAACTAGTCAAAATGAACTACATATCATAGACCAAAAGGCTATAACAAACTGATATTTTGACAATGTTCATAAAACCCTTAGCAATAATCATAAATGTAAAGTTTTCAGGATTTATTTCACCTAAAAAAATGTATTTTACTTTTTTTTTTGAAAATTCAAATAAAAGAACCCTGAATTCAGATTGCACACGTAGAAAACTTGAAAATTAAAGGTTTTGATTAAATTCTCAATTAACATCACGTTGACCATGTCAATCATGTAAGGCTATATGATTCATGAAAAAAAAAACAATAAACATTTTGCTGATCAGTGTATTCATCGGCATTGCAAACCGACATGAAAATAACATTCCGATACCTGGTTTGCTAACAGAAAAATAAACACTACATGTGTGGTTCAACCAAAGTCCTCATCGCAAAATCCCAAGACCCATTAATTCCGAACTCTTAAAGTCACAACAAAATCTTCAATCCAAGCCCCTAACACGGCAACACCCATAAATTCCAAATATCAAAACAGGGAAGTTAAAGTGTAAAACTATATAGCCCATACATTGTAAAACAGTGAAATTATAACTTTCTTCAAACTAAAGACAACAATCCGTTTAATTCTCTGTCCGAAATGAGCTCATACAATCATGCCTTCAGCAATTTATCCCCACCAATTCAACCCTCTTCTAAATTTAATTAGACACATGATACAAATCATTCAATATTATATATTTAAAGCAAAAGCTGAGAAAAAATCCAGTAAGAATTATTATTTTTTATTTATTTAAATATAAGAATTATATAGCATATTGAACTTTTATTATCATGGACATATATAAGAAGTATTTATCAGTGTGAAAAGAGTGAAACTGGAGTATATCAATGAAATTTGGCATAAATTATTTTTAACAAATGACTATTTTTAACGATCTATGTCCAAAATAAACTATTTTCAAAATAAAAGAAAATATTTCTTAGATAGCGTGCAACTTATTATGGTCAATTCTACAGGCCCCTCAATCACAACGGAATGACAATATCTGCTGTTGTTGTATGGATCAGACCTGAGAAGATGGCCACCCTCACCACACCAAAAAAGCAAACCTTTATAAGGAACCGCTGGGAAGGGAAATTGATACAATTCATACCCCTCCTGGTCCGGACACAACACCACTGACTTGCTCCATTTACTTGTGTTGGACGAGAATGTGTACCTTAACTACCTTTAACTTGGTACTGAAATTAGGAATGAACACCACCCTGAAACTACTACTAGTACAACTATTGCAGTCATTGGTGCAGATGATCCCAACCTGGTCCAATAAACGATGATGAGGAACAGGAGGGAGCGCAAGAAATTGCCTAGTGATTGGATTCATGACAGAGTAAATTACTACTCCATCTTTAGCGTTACGTAAAACATAAGAGCAAGTCATTACACGAAGCTCTAAGCCAATTAGTATGATAATTGCGGCTTTGATCTCTTTCTTGACTCTGTAGATAAGCAGCAACAGATTTCAATTCTGGTTCGTCAGAAGAATTAGTTATGCGGAGACTTTTGTGTAAGGGCCAAGGGGCAGAACTTGTTGAGCAACATATAGGGCTGTGCCTGTTGTTGGTTTTGTGTGATAAAACGGCGAACAAAATAAGGAGTAGAGATTAGAGAAAACCATCGTTTTGATACCCACCTGCACCCCAACACCAGAGATGATAATGGTTGTCGAACCAGAATTTCGATCAATACACAGCCAGAGAGATCGTTCAAAGAAAATCCAGCTTCTTGTTTGATAACCCATCTGCAAGAATCCATGAGACACAACACAGGCAATGAGAATACTGGATATATGAAAATGAGAAAAAGGTCGACGGCTTTTTCTCGAAAAAAAGAGACACACAGTCGATTGCTAAAAGTTGGGCTCGTGGTTACGCTAAGTTACTGCATACGAATTTAACTAAAACTCTACTGGTTAATACGTGATGTATATCCAAAGTCAGGTTCCGCTATTAGTTTTTCATATATCATACAATACACCTACATTTTATGAAGCATACAAATTGCAATTGAGCAAAAGAGATTCCAATCCTCTTTTGTTATAAATCAAAACAGTAAACAAATTTTATTATCCGATTTTCTTTTAAAATTCTATCCGATTTTCTTATTGTCTACTGCATCATCTAGGTTTTCTTTTATTCATTTTATCAACAAATTTTAATTTTAATTTTTATAAAAAAATCATCGGATTTTATTTTCTCATGCTCTTAAAAATAATTCAATTACTAATTGTAGCAATATTTTCTCATGCTCTTAAAAATAATTCAATTACTAATTGTAGCAATTTTTAGACAGAAACAACAACTAAATTATTATCAATTATTTTATCTCTACTGTTTTTTTTTTTTCAATTGTTTGGATAACACACAAATTTTTTTTTTGAATAAATAATAATACTTATTAGAACACACACGAAAATAGTAATAATAGTATTTTAAATTGGGTTTATAATACATTATATAATCAGAGTATAACTATAAAAGAGTTTAACTTTCGTAGTTGTAGATCGGGGTTATAAAGGGCCTAACCTTAATAACTGATATCAACTCCTCTTTTTTTTTTTAACCTTACCTGGAAGAACCACATTTCCTTTTATTTTTAGTTTTTCTTTTATTTTTTAATCTTACCTGGAAGAACCACATTTCCCAAAATTCATGGATTTTTTTTTAGGTTTAAATGATATCAAGATATCAACAGATAGAAAGACAAAAAAATGATTTACACATATTATTGGGACCAGCTTATTGTCAAAGATGGTGAAACTATTTATCAAGAGACAACAAAATCATATTCTGGCATTATCCTTTATTAACAACCTTTTATCCTATCAATTCATCAAGATTACAGAGCTTGGGCCCCAAGAAAGAATCATTCCACTTATCCCAAGCATAACCTTCTCAAAATGTATAATCATAACTCCAAAGGGTTGGTTAAGTGGTTTATAAGGTCTAATACTATTCATGAGATCATAAATACAAAAACTCTTGCAAAGTCTAGGAGGTTGTTTGGTTTAAGTGTTTTCATCACCCAATACTTAGTTTTCATCACTCAATATCCAAATTTTGTGGGCCCACAGCAAGTTGTTTTGTTTGGATGAGTTTTGAGTCACGGTTTTCATTACTCAATTATTTGATTTTTGAGTGATGACTTATGGAAACTGAAAACACATTTTAGGTGTTTTCAGTTTCCAAAATTTTGTTTTCAATTGCATTTTCATTTTTTTTTTTTTTTGAGAAAGAAAAAAATGAAACCTACCACTTAAAAAAAAAAAAGGAAAAATTGCATTTTCATAATTAAACCTACCACTTTTAACCTTTTAGCCGCAATGTTGGACTGTTTTGGTTTTTTTATTATTACTATTTTTTGAAACAACGCTGTTGGCTGCAAAGTTTGACTTTTTTTTTTTTTTTTTTTGGAAACAAAGTCACTGAGTGATGAGTGCCAACAAACGGTGTGTTTGGAGAAATTTGGTATTTTAAGTGATGAGTGATGAAAATTGAGTGACAAAAACTGAGTGACGATAATTCTCTACCCAAACAAGGCTAGATATCCTCATTTGTGAAAAAAAAAAAAAAAAAATTTGCATAATCATATACCCGTAGCCGTAGATACCAATATTGGGGGAAATTTTTGTATCAATTTCGGAAACAACAATAACAATACTTGAGGCTATTTAGCAAAAATAGAAAATGATTTCAGTTACAAATGAGCTAAAAGGATGAAAATGTATGAAAAAAAGATTTTAGAAGCATGACATAGCCTAATCGCAATACGACAGCTTCTCCCCTGAAAATTGTTTGCATTAATCTATTAAAAACCAATTTTATAGCCATCAGTACCAATCATTTTAGGAGATTCCTTTCGTAGTTCCAAACACCTAGTCCTTATTGAATTTTTTTGGTGTCTGCTAAAAGATAAATAGCCTAGCTCTGCATTCCTACAAATGGAGTAAGACTGTGAGAGTATGGAAATCGTAACATGGGTCATATCCTAAGTCTCAACCCATCTTTATAGCCAATAACATGACAGAAGTTAATGTTCCATCAAGAATTTAAGAGTTGAACACTACCACCTAAAATTACAGAGTAATTTATAAATTTCCAAGAAAAATTTAAAGATTATTCTTAGATAGAACTGCCATTGTGAATAGCAAGAAAAGAAAATAAAGTAAAAATGTTTATTAAATCTGAAGGATAATAATTTATTGTATACCTTCGCTTGAAATAAATGACTACAACTGCTTTGCCACCCCTGCATGGGTAAAGTTTTTGTATGTTAACATACTAAGTCATCAAAACTAGATTAGGAAAAACAATATTCCAAGGCATAAGAGGATTTACCTAAGAAGTTTTCCATCTAGTAAAAAGTCATTTGCATCTTATAAAAAAAAAAAAAAATATTATTTATATCAATTTTGGCCAATTTTTTAGAATAGTTTTAATGTTACCTGAACGATGTGCCGCATAACTTACTCATAAATAATGGTGCTAAAAGGAGGGTGTAATATCTTTCTTCCATAGCTTGATTCAAGTAAAGCATGTAATTTTATAATATAAATAAACGAGAGGAAGTTTTAGAAGTAGGGACCTGACCTAGCAGGAAAACCTTTGCAACATTCTCAACTGTTATTGTAGGTCCATATAGTGCCTATGCCATAGAGACTATTTTGTGAATACACTTTGTCAAGCTTTACTAGGCTCATTTTTCTGCAAAAAATACTGACAAACTAATAATCTTGATTGTTCTCAAATGATGAGCTTAATGTAAGGAGCATTCATATATCGGATCCTTAATGTCCATTAAGAAATTAACACAAACGATTAGGCAGGGCAATTAGCATGATTTTGGAAGTAATGGTGCAAAAAGATAGCAGGAGTAGTAAAAATGAACAAAACTAAAAGATTACATTAAAGGATGAATTTTGATAAATAAAAGTTACCAAAAGGTAACTGGAATTAGAAAATTTTGCAATAACAGCATTGCACAACATAATAGAAAGGCAAATTGAAACCATAATACAGAAACCCAAAAGCAGCATAACATTAATTACTATTGGAGGTAGTCAGCAATGGCATCTTGTTTCTGTAAGGGAGAAGATGGAATGGGAGTTGGCCAAGATGGTAGCACAAAGGTTAAGGCAAGGGGTGTAAAGACATTATATGGGACGATTTGAGGAATATCACAAAAGACTTCCATGGTTCTGCTCTGCAAGTTGCATAATACAACCTTCGATTGTATCAACAAATACACGATATCCCCATCATTGGGATGAAAAGCTAGCACCGAGACTGCATCATAATTCTGGCTTACATATTTTGTGAGCCATTTTTCTGAAACCATTTCGTTGATATACACCTCGTGCTTCAAGAACCATTTGCCTCGTCCTCCATTGTTATCAATATCATAGTCGTTGAGCTCCCAAATTTCCAAACGTGATCCTGGAAATGCAATCTGAGATATTCTCAGGCAGCCCTGAGACACTCCGAAGCAATCAATATTTGTGGCCAATTCTACAGGCCCCTCAATCACAAAGGAATGACAACATCTGCCGTTGTTGTATGGATCAAACCCGAGAAGCCGGCCACCCTTACCACACCAAAAAAGCAAACCTTTATAGGGAACAGCCGGGAAGGGACATTGATAGAATTCAAATCCCTCCTGGTCTGGAACTAACACCACTGACTCGCTCCATTTACTGGTGTCAGACGAGAATATGTGTACCTTAAATACCTTTAACTTGGTACTGAAATTAGGAATGAGCACCACCCTGAAACTACTACTACTATTATTGTAGTCATAGGTGCAGATGATGCCAACCTGGTTCAATAATAAACGACGAGAAACAGGAGGGAGCGCAAGACATTGCCTAGTGATTGGATTCATGACAGAGTAAATTACAACTCTATCTTTAGCCTTATGGAAACATAAGAGCAAGTCATTACACGAAGCTCTAAGCCAATTAGTATGATAATTGCGACTATGATATCTGTCTTGACTTTGTAGATAAGCAGCAATAGATTTCAATTCTGGTTTGTTAGAAGAATTAGCTATGTGGAGACGTTTGTGTGAGGGGCAATGAAAGAAATGGTTGAGCAACATAAAGGGCTGTTCCTGTTGTTGTTGCTGTTGGTGTTGTGTAATAAAACGGCGAACAAAATAAGGATTCGAGATTAGAGAAAACCAGCGTTTTGATACCCATTTGCAATGTAACACCACAGATGGTAACGGCAGTAGAATCAGAATTTCGATCAATACACAGTCCGGGAGATCATTCAGAGGAAATTCAGATTCCCATCTGCAAGAATCCATGAGACACAAACACAGGCAATGAGAATACTGGATATATGAAAATAAGAAAAAGTTAGATGGCTAAAAATGGGTAGCCATCTAACTTTTTCTCGAGAAAAAGAGACACAGAGTCGTTGGGCTCGTGGTTTCTCTAAGTTACTGCATACGAATTTAACTAAAACTCTCTACCTTTTTTTTTTTGAGAAGGCACTAAAACTCTACTTGATACTAGAGTTTAAACTCTTAATTATTATTTATCCCTTCGACCGTGATGTATATCCAAAGTCAGGTTGGTGAGAACATTTCTACGTTCCCATCATGTTTATAGGATGACGCTTCCAGAATCCAGGCTACTAGTTTCTCATATATCATCATACACCTACATTTTATGAAGAAAACAAATTGCAATTGAGCAAAAGAGATTCCAATCCTCTTTTGTTTAAAAAAAAAAAAAAAAAAACATTCAACCTATATTTTGTTCATATCAATTTCTTTAGGATAGATTCAAAAACTTATTTGTTAATATAAACTTTTCTCTTATTTTTTTCCGATATTTTTATTTATAGATTGAAACCAACTTCTTTAAAAAAAAAAAAAAAAAAAACTATCCGAATTTCTTATTGCCTACTGGCATCATCTAGGTTTTCTTTTATTCATTTTATCAACAAATTTTTTATTTTTATTTTTATAAAAAAATTATCAGATTTTATTTTCTCAGGCTCTTAAAGTTAATTCAATTACTAATTGTAGCAATTTTTAGATAGAAACAACAACTAAATTGTTATCAATTATTTTTTCTTTAATATTTTTTTTTCAATTATTTGGATAACACAATCACTAATTGTAGCAATTTAAGATAGAAACAACAACTAAATTGTTATCAATTATTTTTTCTGTACTATTTTTTTTTTCAATTATTTGGATAACACACAAAAACTTAATAACTGATGTCAACTCCTTTTTTTTTTTTTTCTTTATTTCATTATTTTATTTTACCTTGAAGAACCACAATTCCCCAAATTCACGGTTTTTTTTTTTTTTTTTTTTTTAAGTTTAAATGATATCAAGTTATCAACATATTCAACACCCCTTTGTTTATAAATTTATTTATTTGCTTATTTATTCATAAGATTCATTCCAATACATTTTTTTGGGTTCACATTATGTTTAATTTTGGCTACCACGCGCGTAGTGTACTTTGAGGAAGAAGACAAAGCAATGAGCATAGACAACTTTGTGGCAGTACTCACATCCAAAGAAGCCTCCAACCTATTCAGTAAACAAAGACGTACGATCACATGGATTAGTTTCCCATTATTAATCTCTATTTGATATATATTACAAGAATTCGTGAGTTCCCTTTCAATAAAAAAAAAAAAAAAGAGTTCGTGAGTTCTACCTTTCGAGTTTATTTTTAGACTTTCTAACTCTAAACACGATAGATTGTTTACAAACATTGGATAAAACTGTGCAATACACGGGACTTCAACTAGCATCAATATATAGACTAAATTGAAATTCACATTAATCTTAGAAAATTTGTATTCCTAAACTGGGTTGGAATTGGAAATTCATGATTGGGCTAATAGAATAATTGTAATAAGTCCATTTATTCATTTTGGGTTGGTTACTTTCTTTATTTTTTCAAGTATTTGTTAAATATTTAAATTCTATTTTTTTCATTTTTTTTTTTTTTGTCTTTAGTTTCTTTTTGGGTTAAATGTTAGAAATTGTTTCATCTTTTTTGTGGCCATGTTCTTTGGGTCCGTTATAATGTTCTCTTTCCTTGTTCTTGTAATTATTATTTTAGTCCCTTAACTTTACTAATCGTCCCTAAACTTTAATCCCTTTCAATAGTTCATGTTTCATCACTAAATTATTAAAAATGTTTCAATTTCTATTCTTAAACTTTAGAAAAGAATTTTTTCATCTCTATTTTTGTCTTTAAACTATCAAAGAAAATTGCTTACAAAGTTTAGGGATGAAAAAAGAACTCTTCAAAATTTAGATATGAAAAACAAACTTTTGATAAAGTTTAAGGACTAAAATAATATTTTACCCTTATTTTTTTAACTACGTTCACAACTTTTGTTATCAAAATATTTGTGTCACCTTTTGTTTTATTCTACTAAACATTTTACCATTATTTGTTCTCAATGTAAAAAAGTCACTTAATGGTTTGCCTCTAATTTGATTTGCCTATCCGTGGTTTAAATTTTGACACTTTACCCACCTGTGATTCTCATCGTTACTGTGCCGTAACCCACCTCTGTTAAAATTAAGGGTAAATCGGTATTTTTGCTCAAGTTTTATGTCTCTCTCTTCCCAAAACAAAAAATAGCACAAAAATGCAAGAAAAAGAAGATTAAAAAGTGGTATTCGTCTCTCTCTCCATTCACACAAATCTTGAACATGAAGAACATACCAAAAAAAAAAAAAAACCCAAATCAACCTACACAAGATCACTGACTTAATGACTCAAATTATCCAGTTTCTAAGTAAGAATAATGCACCTTTCACTGTTAACATTTACCCTTTCCTAAGTCTTTATGGTAATGACAATTTCCCAATTGACCATGACTTCTTTGATGGAGTAAGCCAGCCCGTCGTTGAACGAAGAACGAAGGACAGAGTGCTCAAATATTCTCTTTTCCAACATTTCTCATACACACAAATTCAACTAAATACAAAAAATTTCATCCCAAACATCTCCAAATCTAGTAAATCAAAACCTAACCAAATCAATAATAAAACATGTAAATCATCCAAAATAACCAACAAAGCTATAAACTTCACAATCAAACCCCTGGATTTTTTTCTCTCTCTCTCTCTCTCTCAAACCGTTGGATGCCTCTCTCTCTCAATCAAGCTTTATCTCTTGGTTCAAGCCATTACCACCGCATCCGACGGCCGAAAACCCAAATCACAGGTTGAACACTGATTACACCACCGCTACCGCCACCATCGGCTGAAAACCTAGATCTTTAAGGCTCTCTCGATTCAAGCTCTTGATGTCTGGTCCCCTCTCCTCTCTCTCTCTAACTCATCATCTTTATCTCTCTCTTTAAACCTAAGGTTGAAAACCTAGATCGGTAGTGATTAGGTGGGAACGAAGTGAGCGGAGCGCAAAACTCGAAGGTCTTGCTGTTGTTCAGCACGCAGAGCGACTCGATCGAGTGGTCGCGGAGGTCCCAAAGGCAGATGAAGTCGCCTATAATCTTTTTCATTCTTATAATCTAAATTTTTGACTTTATCTGTGTTTGAAATAGCTGTGTAAAAGTCAATTTCTTTTTGGGTTTGTCTCATATTTTACATACCCTTTTTTTTTTTTTTTTTTTTTTTTTTGCTGAATATTTTACATACCCAGTTGAGTTTGGCCTTGTGGGTCTTCTTTATTTGGATAAATTCCCTGTTTGTTGATATGAATTCCCCAAAGTTTGTTAGGATGGCTTCTACCAGTCAAATTCGGCTTCTACATGACTTGTGTTGTCAGATTGAGAGATGAGGGGAAGGAAATAGATGAAAATTGATATTCACCCAAAAAAGGAGAGAGGGATTAAGAAGATAAATTTAAGATTTAGAGTAACTACAAAGTAACTTTATTCATGTTGTTCATCTCACTCATGAGCTAAGGATTGTTTTGATCCGTTTGGCCTTTTGTTTTTTACATAATATGTGTTAGAATATCGGTGAGGGAGGGTGGGTTACGATACAGTAACGGTGAGAATCACAGGTGGGTAAAGTGTCAAAATTTTAACCACGGGTTGGCAAATCAAATTAGAGGCAGATCACATGTAGGTAAAGTGTAATTTGTTGTGACCAAATCTGGATGCTAAGGAACAAAGCTACAAGAGAACAGCTGGCCATTAACCCCTCTCATGTGGCAGGTGAGATCAACACAGTTTACAACCAACATCTTCAAGCATGAGAAACTTTGATGTTGTTGTCTGAGACAACCACACTTGCCAAGTTACCTTGTGCCGCGACCACTGAGGGAAAATTCTTTTGGCATTGACTACTTTTGATCTTGCCAGAGAAGCAATATGAGCTGAATCGAATGGAATTGTATACTTAAGCTTGGTATAAAGGAATTCTCATCAATAACATGACAGACGATAATGCTCCATCAAGAATTAAGAGTTGTCCACTAGCACCTAAATTATAGAACAAATTATAAATTTCCAAGAAAAATTTAAAGATTATTCTTAGATAGAACTGTCAATGTGAATAGCAAGAAAAGAAAATGAAAGTAAAAATGTTTACTAAACCTGAAGGATAATTATTTATTGTATACCTAGGCTTGAAATAAATGTCAACAATTGCTTTGCTACCCTAGGAAGCACGGGTGCGTTTCGAGACTCGGGTGCGGGTGCGGGTACGGGTGCGGGACTCGGCAATTTTTAAAAAAGGTGGGTGCGGGTGCGGCGGGACTCGGCGATTAAAAAATTATTAAAAATATTTTTATTTATATTTTTAATATATTACTAAACATACTTTTTCACATTATATAAATATATACCAAATTTAAGAGCAATAGTAAATAATAACTACAACAAAATGTTCATAAATTAAATACACCCCACAATACACACAAATCCCATTCATTGCAACAATACCAGTACAAAGTAGCCAAACATTATCACCAATCTACAATTAAAATTACAACCTGCAACTACAAAAGCCTTTTAACTCCCACAAGAACCGAAAAACAAGCACACAAACACAGCAAACACAGCACAGAAGAGAGAAATAGTAGAAAACAAAGACTAAAAGGGAAGCAAAGACTAAAGAGAAGAGAGAGCACACCTGAAGGAGAGAACACGGCAGAGAGGGAGAGGCCGGAGGCGGAGCCGCGGAGAGCACAGAGAAAGAGAGATGAGGAACGGAGTGAGAGGGAGTGTTTTGGACAAGTGAGTGTGCGTGAGCGTCTGAGGATTTGTAGGTTAAGTTCAAAACGGTGCGTTTCGCACCGTTTTCTTTTTATTTTTCCTAAATTTCGGCCTGAACCGGAAATTTCGGATTGAATCGGAAATTTCTGGTTTCGGCCGAGTCGGCCCGATTCGCGCCGCGTCGGCGCGAGTCGGCGATGCCACGTGGCCGGACGCGGCACGGACTCGCGGTCAGCAGCGTCCCTGCCGCGTCCCCGCGTCCGGCCGAGTCCGACTCGGGTGCAGCTCCATTGGAGCCGCGTCGGTGCTTCACAGTTGCTACCCCTGCAAGGGGAAAGTTTTTGTATATCAAACTTGGAAATTTAACATACCAAGGCATCAAAACTAGATTAGGAAAATCAATATTCCAAGGCATAAGACGAATTACCTAAGAAATTTTCCATCTAGTAAAAAGTCATTTGCATCTTATAAAAAAAACATTATTCATATCAATTTTGGCCAACTTTTCAGAATAGTTTTAATGTTACCCGAACAATCCTATATGCTGCATAACTTACTCAAATAATGGTGCTAAAAGGAGGGTGTGATATCTTTCTCCCATAGCATGGTTCAAATACTTTAGAAATTGCTCACTTCTAAGTAAAGCATGTAATTTTATAATATAAATGAGAGGAAATTTCAGGAGTAAGGACCTGACTTGGCAGGAAAACATCTGCAACATTCTCAACAGTTATTGCAGGTCCATGTAGTGCTGACGCCATGGAGACTATTTCATTGATCCATTTTGTCAAGCTTTACTAGGCTCATTTTGCTCCAAAAAATACTAACAAATTAAAATAATCTTGATTGTTCTCAAATGATGAGCTTAATGCAAGCAGCATTCATAGGATCCTTAATGTCCATTAAGAGCATAATTATGGAAGTAATGGTGCAATAAGATAGCAGGAGTAGTAAAAATGAACAAAACCAAAAGATTACATTAAAGGATAAATTTTGATAAATAAAAGTAACCAAAAAGTAACAGGAATTAGGAAATTTTGCAATAACAGCATTTCAACATAATAGAGAGGCAAATCGAAACCATAATACAGAAACCCAAAAGCAGCATAACATTAATTACTATTGGGGGTAGTCAGCAATGCCATCCTGTTTCTGTAAAAGGGAGGGGAGTTGGCCAAGATGGTAGCACAAAGGTTAAGGCATGGTGAATAAAATGATGACCAAGGCCGCTCTGAGGAATATCACAAAAGACTTCCAGGGTTCTGCTCTGCAAGTTGCATAAGACAACCTTCGTTTGAATCGTTAAATACATGATATCCGCATCATTGGGATGAAAAGCTAGCACTGAAACCAAAGGAAAAATCCGGGTTACATATTGTGCGAGCCAGGGAGATTTTTCTGAAACCATTTGGTTGAAATACAGCTCGTGCTTCAAACACCATTTGCCTCCTGCTCCGCCTCCATTATTATTACTATCTTTGTCGAAGTCCACGAGGTCCCAAACGCGTAAACAGGGATGCTCATTACGATAAGGGTACCCTGAGACCTGAGATGTCCTCAGGCAGCCGCGACACAGTCCAAGGCAATCAATTTCGTGGAATTGCTCCAATTGTACAGGCTTCTCAATCACACAGCAACATGTGCTGTTGTAAGGATCAAACCCGAGAAGACGGGCACCATCAATGGACCAAAAAAGAAAACCTTTGTAAGGAATAGCGGGTAAAGGGGTGAGAGACAATTTAAATCCGTCCAGGTTGAGAGGACACAAAACCACAGAGTCACTCCATTCTCCGGTGTCGGAGGAGAAAATGTGTACATTAAATTGTGTGGTAAACTTGGTTCTTGACCAAGGAATGAGCACTACCCTGAAACTAGAACTGAGTTGGTTATCATTATTGTAGTCATAGCTGCAAATGATCCCAACCCGTAGGCCCAATGTACTACTATGAGGATGCGGAACTAGACGCGGAGGGAGTGCGAGACATTGCCTAGTGAATAGATTGATGATAGAGTAAAAGGCCATGGTGATTGGAGAACAATGCTGCACCATTTGTTCAGTTCTGTCGCACCATAACAGCAAGTCATTACAAGAAGCTCGAAGCCAACTGGTATTAGGATCACATTTATTGTGTAGATAAGCAGCCAGAGGTTTTAATTCCAATTCAGATTCAGATTCAGTCTGAGTCTCAGAATTAGTTGTTATGAGGAGACGTCGGTTTGAGCAGCAATCAGGGTAGTAGAAGATCAGGCTAAAGGGGTGGTGTACATGTGGGTGTTGTGTAACAAAGCGTCGAGCAAAATAAGGAGTGGAGATTAGAGAAAACCAGCGTTTTGATACCCACTTGCAACGTAACACCACAGATGGTAACGACAGTAGAACCAGAATTTCCATCAATACACCATCGGGAAGATCGTTCATAGTAGTGATTGAGCGTTTGCGTATGACTTCGCACGATGGCTGCAACAGAGAATGAGAATCTATGGAAGAATCCATGAGTGATGATGAGTCGCAACCTCAAGATTTCCGAATCGATTACACAGAAGAAGGGATAGACTTTGGGGTTACTATGAGAGTTCAGAGTTGCCTATACCTCTATGCTACTAAGGAGATGATTCTTTGTTGGGTTTCCTTCGTTTTACATACTAAAATATCATCACACAAAATTTTAAACTCTCTCAAATAATCCTTTTTTTTAGTTAAGTAATTTTAAATTTAAAAAACACAAACAGGTTTGCTAAAAAAAAAAAAAAACAGGTTAAAAAAGTAATTTCATATAGCTTCTTCCATTCGTATAGCAACTAACTAACGTACAAATAACAAAAAAAAGAAAAAAAAAAACTCAATTAGATTAAGATCCTAAGATTTAGAATTCTATATCTGTCTCACTTTTAAACATTATGACACTAAATCAAAAAAAAAAAAAAAAAAAAGAAAAAGAAAAGAGACTCAAGTACCATGTATATATATATAAATCCTAATCCATGTCATTGTTCGTATAATATATACTAGCCTCATCACACGCATTCCGCATTTGCAATAATGCTTTTTTTTTTTTTTTTTTTTTAGTTTAATGTAATTTTTCAATTTGAATTTTTCAATTGTTAGTGAGGTTATACAAGAAGGAAATTTTAACAAACAAAAATTTAAGACTTAAAATGAAGTAAACTACTGGGTTTAATGTGTACTAGTTTTTATAAAAAAAATGTATCAAACGTGCGTGAGATATTTTTGAATAGAGAGTATGCTAATTTTTAGGAAAAAAGTTTCATTGGTAGTTTTTTTTTTTTTTTTTTTAAATTTTGTTGAATTACAATTTTAACCCCATTTTTTATTTTTTAAGAATAAGGATTATCTAATTAGATTAGAGGTATTTTTGACATTTTTTGAAAGCATAACTAATTTTCTGAATCTTCTTAATAAATAGAGTTAGTGTACTAGATAAAAGTAAGCTGCTTCTCTATGAGTTAGTTGGAGCTTGGGGATGTCATATTCAAACTAAGATTTTTTTAAAAAAATTTAAGTTTTTAATAAAATTTAGGGGAAGATACATACCTACATACTAACCCTTAGAACACCAATATATATATAACCTTAGAACTGTCTTCAATGCTACCCACCTAAAATTATTCATTCATTACCTTAAAAATACAGTAATTTTTTGTAACGTGCCAACATTTTTAAATTTTTATTTTTATTTTTATTGAGGTTACGTCATATATGTCAACATTAATGTATTTTTTGAATAAATGAAATGCATGTTATAGCTTTTATGTAATTTGTTATGATAAATTTGACAATACCTTCTATTCCTTTACAAACTTATTTGATATAATTAGAAAAATAATAAGAATCCCTAGAAAAACAATAAGTTAATCAAATTGTTTACAAACAAGCTTAAATTTGTTGTTGTTCTCATAAATAAATAAAAAATAAAAAAAATAAAAAAGAGCTCGAATTTGTTTGACAACAAAATATACTTAGCTATAACTATTATCTAGTTTGTTGATAAGCTTGAATTCAATTCATATTGAAAATAAAATTAAATAAATAGTCCTAAATTTTTAATACACGATATTCTCCATTAAGCTTAGCTAGTTTACAATCTATTACATATATATATATATATATATATATATATATATATATATATAAAAGAAGATCATTCACTTATTTAGTGCAAGAACTCACATGGTATAAAATACCAATCTGTACGATAATTTTTTTAATAGATTTTCAACCTATGACGCCTCCTTCTAATAATTGTGCTCATTATTATCAGATCAAAACACCAATCAGTTTTTGGTGTAAGCGGAGATTGAACCCTAAATCTTTTATTCAACTATTAGAAACTTTACCAGTTGAATTAACTGGAACTCATTGTACGATAAAATTTGAATGCAAAGTATTCCTTTTTCTGATTGGAAGAGATTGATTATACATAAGAATATAAGATAATAGGAATTAAGGGTCCTCCTTACTCAGTTAGTGAACAAAGAGGTTCAACCTACCAAATAACTTGACCAAACCATAAGGATTTTAATTGTAAAAGCTTAGCACTCAAAGTTACTTGCCCAAGGAGACATCTTATGTACCAGTAGCTGAAGAAAGAACATTTGGAGTGCACCATCATCCTTTCCCTTGACAATAACATGCTCTTGTATGTAAATGAGAACTGAATGAACAAACATTGTTAAAGATTGCACGAGTATTTCAGCATCCTTGTCATCAATTAGATGCAATCTTTCAAATATTTCACCTTAATTAATATAAAACATTAAATTAGAAACCTATGCTAAATGTAAATGAAATAAGTTGAAAACACCATTTCTAAACATTTGATTCTGAACATAACATATTAAATCAAAATTAACCAACACGAAAGATCAAATTGAAAAGTACACACACCATTATATACGAGTACAATGCCAGAAGTATATATTAAGGGTTGAACAACAAGAAATGTGAAATTGTAGTTTTGGCCCGCCGCAGCCACCATACAAATTAAATGCAATCTCTTTCACCCTCTGCTAGCATATTCCTATCTTCGTTTTAAAGAAAAACCCTTGTTATAATTTAACAGTCTTCTTAAAATTTAAATTATATCTTCTTAAATTTGTTTGTCATGCTGTTTTTTTTTTCTAAAATTATAATTTGCACCCTCTAACTTGGTCTTTTTTTTTTTTTTTTTGAGAAACTGGTCTAAAATTTAATTTAGTCTTGTAACTTCACTTTTTGTTCAATTCAAATTTTTTAAAGTTTAAAATTTATTTAATTCAGTCACCTCTATGTTAGAATTACATTATTAATGACCCCAAAATAATTTAGTTTTGATTTTTAAAAACTTTTCCAATTAAAAGATATGAGAAATTAATAATGTGGGGCCCCAATCATTAACCACTCTGGCCCACTCTATATCCGGCCCAAGGCCCACGCCGAGGATATTATAAAGGCTGAGGATGATGGGAAATAGCTCAGGTCACCCAAGGGCCTCGCCGAGGATGACACATCCTCGGCACACCGACTTCGCTAAAGGGAAAATATCTCTCATTCATTGAATATATCCCACCAACATCCTGGCCGCTTTAATGGTGATGTGACCAATAAACCCAGTTGCCTCGATTACTTCAACTAATAGAAAGTCTGCAAAGGCGGCTAAGAACTAACATAAAGCCTGCTAATTACAGATGACGGGACAAACCCCTGTACATAGAGTCCAGATAATTGACAAGTGGATGGTTAAGATTAACGAAAACGGGACTATATATCCAAGAAGGCTCCCAGCATAAAGGGGGGGGGGATTCAATGATAAGTTGGAAGAAAAATAGATCCTCGGCCTAGGCCGAGGACAAATATGCTTCGCAAACACTTAACCAAATTTCCACCATTAGATTCCTATGAATCTCAAATCATCAATTATTTATTATAAACTTTATACCAGCCATTGTTTACTTTGGTGATGCTAAGCCCTTACACCCACATCTCTACAAATCTTTATTGCTAAGGGTCCATTACGAAAAGAGCCCTTACAATTGGCGCCGTCTGTGGGAACGGGATTTGTGCGCTAGCAAGTGCGGTGGTCGGTGTAAAGAAATTAAGAGCAACACTGTCAGAAATAATATACGAAAACGATACAATCTACTGCAACAACAATCATTCAGAAGTCAACAATCACAAGAACAAGAATATGCAAAAAATAAAAAGAGATAAAACAAGTCTACTTCTTTTATTTATACATGAAGAAAAATTACATCTTTGACAAGTGAAGCTCGTGGGGCTTGTTCTAAAGCTAACTACAAAGGCAGACGCTTAACAAAGCTGGCAAAGGAACAAAAGATAGAAAAGAAGGCTCGTTGCAGAACAAAAGACAGAAAGAAGTGAAGCAAGAGAGGAGGAAAGGGAGGAAAGGGAGGAAAGAAAGCTGGCCGAAGAACAAAAGATAGAAAAGAAGTGAAGGAGGAGAGGAGGAAAAGAAACAAAGAAAGTTGGCAGAGGAACAAAAGATAGAAAAGAAGGCTGGATGAGAAGTAAGAGAAGAGGAAAAGAAAAAAGGAAGGCTCGTTGAGGAGCAAAAGAAGAAAAGAAAAAGGGGAAGAGGGGGAAGAAGAGCTACATAGAAGGCGGAAGAGGCCGCGGCACAGGATGACTCCACTTCTGGGTTCCGCCTGGTTTCCCTCCCACCCCCGTAGCAGCCGGCTTGGGGGGTCACGGACCCAAACCCAAGAGAGGGAGGTTACGTTCTCTCCGGATCCTCCCCCAAACGGCAAGGAGGGCTCCGTCTCCGGTTAGGTTGAAAAGAAGGAGAATCTTCGGATCTCTCCTACACCAACCCCAACATGACGTCCAGGGCTGGAGTGCCATCCTCGGCTCCTGATAGGGGCTGTGCATCCTCGGGACCGCCCTTTCCCAGGGCCAAGTCATTCGAAGGGGCTCAAAAGGCTATGTCTTGCAGAACCTTTGGACAATATGTTTTTGGGAGAAATTTAGGATGAATGTTTGTCAAGAGTGAAGGCGAAAGTTGCCCTAGAAATGCCTTATATAGGAGGCGGAAATTTGGGGAGGGCCAATCCGCATTAAGTCCCAAGGAGAGATTTCCGGAGGTTATAATTTCGCCCAAATTCCAAGGGGCTTATCAGCCGTTAGATTCTCGTGGATCCACGATTGACATTAATGAGGGAGCGCATCATTAACGAAAAGACACCGAAGCATCAGAACACGTTACGCGGACAACCCAGGAGACACCTCGTAATCAGAAGAGTTCCAGTAAACGAAGAAGCAGAACACGGCAGGGTCTTATCCTCCACCAACTCCAGCCCGCATTTATTATTATTATTTTGCTTGAAAAGTGTATTTATTTAATGCTTATTGTAAATTATAGCAATACAGAATTAAAAGGCTACGGATAAATAGATAAAATAATAAATAAAAATGAGAAAACTAGGTACTGGACAGAACCAAGACATTGCATGGTCCTCGGACCCAAGCCTCATGGGGAAATCAGATACTTCAGATGAAAAACAAGAAAACTAGGTACTGGACAGAACAAAGGCATTGCATGGTCCTCGGACCCAAGCCTCATGGGGAAACCAGATACTTCAGATGAAAAACGAGAAAATTAGGTACTGGACAGAACCAAGACATTGCATGGTCCTCGGACCCAAGCCTCATGGGGAAACCAGATACTTCAGATGAAAAACGAGAAAACTAGGTACTGGATAGAACCAAGGCATTGCATGGTCCTCGGACCCAAGCCTCATGGGGAAACCAGATACTTCAGATGAAAAACGAGAAAACTAGGTACTGGACAGAACCAAGGCATTGCATAGTCTTCGGACCCAAGCCTCATGGGGAAACCAGATACTTCAGATGAAAAACGAGAAAACTAGGTACTGGACAGAACCAAGGCATTACATGGTCCTCGGACCCAAGCCTCATAGGGAAACCAGATACTTCAGATGAAAAACGGGAAAACTAGGTACTGGACAGAACCAAGGCATTGCATGGTCCTCGGACCCAAGCCTCATGGGGAAACCAGATACTTCAGATGAAAAATGAGAAAACTAGGTACTAGACAGAACCAAGGCATTACATGGTCCTCGGACCCAAGCCTCATGGGGAAACCAGATACTTCAGATGAAAAATGAGAAAACTAGGTACTGGACAGAACTAAGGCATTGCATGGTCCTCGGACCCAAGCCTCATGGGAAAACCAGATACTTCAGATGAAAAATGAGAAAACTAGGTACTGGACAGAACCAAGGCATTGCATGGTCCTCGGACCCCAGCCTCATGGGGAAACCAGATACTTCAGATGAAAAAATGAGAAAACTAGGTACTGGACAGAACCAAGGCATTGCATGGTCCTCGGACCCAAGCCTCATGGGGAAACCAGATACTTCAGATGAAAAATGAGAAAACTAGGTACTGGACAGAACTAAGGCATTGCATAGTCCTCGGACCCAAGCCTCATGGGGAAACCAGATATTTTAGAATAAAAGCTAAGCGCTAGACAAAACTTAAACGTTGCATGGTCCAAGGTCTCAGGCCAATAGGAAGAACATTTCCTCATAAAAACTAAGTACTAAGAAAAACCAGGGTCTTGCATGGTCTTCGGACCCAAACCTATATGGGAACCAGTCACTATGAGGCAATACAAACGCTGAACGGAACCAGGATCCTTGTATGGATCATGAGTCCAAATCTGAGGCAAAGCCAACCCCCTTTAGGCGCTAAATAATGAGTCTCGTCATGGACGAAAACCATGGGAAATTGAGCGCTAAAGCACAAACGACCCAAACCTATCCATCCTTGGGCGACCCTTTGTGCAAAAAGAAAGTTGCAAAAACAGCTGAAATAACGATAGCACTGACGAAGAGGTAGAGCCCAACAGGCCGAGAAAATGCACTGAGGAAGTCAAAATCCTCCTCCCCGCCCAAGGGGACGTGCAACAGAATTTTGAGGGGCTATTATGGGGCCCCAATCATTAACCATTCTGGCCCACTCTATACCCGGCCCAAGGCCCACGCCGAGGATATTATAAAGGCCGAGGATGATGGGAAATAGCTCAGGTCACCCAAGGGCCTCGCCGAGGATAACACATCCTCGGCACACCGACTTCGCTAAAGGGAAAATATCCCTCATTCATTGAATATATCCCACCAACATCCTGGCCGCTTTAATGGTGATGTGACTAACAAACTCAGTTGCCTCGATTACTTCAACTAATAGAAAGTCTGCAAAGGCGGCTAAGAACTAACATAAAGCCTGCTAATTACAGATGATGGGACAAACTCCTGTACATAGAGTTCAGATAATTGACAAGTGGATGGTTAAGATTAACGAAAACGGGACTATATATCTAAGAAGGCTCCCAGCATAAAAGGGGGGGGGGGGATTCAATGATAAGTTGGAAGAAAAATAGATCCTAGGCCTGGGCCGAGGACAAATATGCTTCGCAAACACTTAACCAAATTTCCACCATTAGATTCCTATGAATCTCAAGTCATCAATTATTTATTATAAACTTTATACCAGCCATTATTTACTTTGGTGATGCCAAGCCCTTACACCCACATCTCTACAAATCTTTATTGCTAAGGGTCCATTACGGAAAGAGCCCTTACAAATAAAAATATGTATTTTGAAAAATATAAAATAAAAATAGAAATGAGATCTAATAGAAAAGATCAGAGAAGACAACTATAGGCTATTGCTCTTGGCAAATTAAAATCTAGTCCCCAACCAATTGGAGAAAGTCTATCACCATCAAGAAATTCAGGCAATCCAAAAGATAGCAATGGTGTCTCTCTCACTGCCATCCACGATATCATGGAAAGTCTTTTTCTGTTTAAAACCCACATGCACACAAGCAACAATTTTTCAATTAGTTTAGGTTTAGGAGGATTGTGCTTGATGAAAATAAAATAAATTTAGTATTTTTTTTTAGGAAAAAAATCTTTTGTTTTGTTTTGTTTGTTTTTTTTTTTAAATTAAAAAAACTTTGAAAAAAGAAAACAAAATTCCATGGCCATTAATGGTAAAATTCTGACGTAATTTCAACAAAGACCAAATAGGAATACTGAATTGAATAAATTTGAGATTCAAAACACTGAAAATGAAGTTGCAAGGCTAAGGCTAGGAATGCTGCTTTATTGGCAAAACTATGTTGGAGAATTGCTTCAAGCCCAAACTGCCCTTGGGCACAAATGCTAATAAGCAAATATTTAACTGTCACGAGACTTAGAGAAGGAGGTAGAAGCCTCCCTGCTTCAAAAATTTGGGCTGCCTACAAAGAAAGGGGAATTATCTTCAACAAAGGTTTGAAATGGGCAATTGCCAATGGGGAAGAGGTGGGCTTATAGGATGATTTTTGGCTCCCATCAGGTCCCTTAAGGAAGCAGATTGAGGGACCCCTTACCAAGGGAGAAAACAATATGTCGATGAAGATATTCCTAACTAACCCTAGTGAGATTTCCTTCAATCTTCCAGCAACCATTATTAATGACATACAAGGTATACATTTAGCTTCTTGTCCAGATCAGAAAGATAGGCTTATTTGGGCTTTCTCAAAGGATGGTTCCTTCTCCCTAAAGTCTGCATAACTCCTTGCAAAATGTTTAAATCCTTTGAACCTCGATACTTATCCTTGTAGGTGGGTCTGGGATGCTAACACCGCACCAAGGATCCAATTTTTTTTTTTTGGCTATCATATCAAAATAGCATTCCTACCCATGAAGTGCTTGGTTCAAAGGGTTTTAACCTTTGTATGACTTGTGAATTGTGTGGCAATACAGCTGAATCTACCATCCATGCCCTGTGAGACTGCCTTGGGGCTAAAAGAGTGTGGATAGAATTGGGCATTTCGAGTACAAATCAAGCTTTTTATGATCTTTCCCTCCTGGAATGGCTAAAGAGCAATTGCAGCTCGTCTGAGTTTTATCCTTAGCCTCGTATTCTCTGGAAAATGCTCTTCCTTCAGGCACTTTGGCTAATCTAGCTCCAAAGGAACAAGATTATATTCTATGATGGTAGAATTGATCCTAATGTCACTGCTCACTACATTAAAAAAGGCGTTGAGTTCTTTGCGATTGTTCCTGAAAATCCCAAAAAGCTGAGAAGAGTTCTAGCCTAGGTGACTTGGAAAAAACCCCAAGTGGGGTGGGTGAAGTTAAACTTGGATGGCTCGGTTTTGGGAAACCTGAAGAAGGCTGGAGGAGGGGCTATGCTTAGATGCTGCAATGGGGATTGGGTTTCGGGTTGTCTGAGGAAGCTGGGGAACACTTCAAGTATTTTGGCTGAACTGTGGGCCCTCAAAGATGGGCTTCTTTTGGCCAAACAGCTTAACCTAGAAAACATTTGTGTGGATATGGATGCTAAATTCCTTGTTTATTTACTTTCTAATTCTTTTGTGGTTAACCTTAGCCTTGAACCTTTGTTATCTGATTGAACCTTTGTTATCTGATTGCAGGAACTTGATGAAAACATTCCTTAACTGCATTGTGGCGCATGTTTATAGGGAGGCGAATAGGTGTGCTGATAGTTAGCTAGGATGGGGCTGATCTTTATTCAGACCACCTTATTTTGTATAACCCGCCGTTAATGAAAGATCTCTTGACTAGTGATAAAGTCGGCCATGTTTGTAATAGACTTGCAGTTCCTTAGTTTGTTTTAATATATATATATATATATATATATATATATATATATATGCTTGTTTAACCCAAAAAAAAAACTCTTTAAAGTGTAAAAAGACTAAAACATAAAACCCTACCCAACTACAATTTCATTCTTTATTTTCTTAAGGTAAATATAATTTATTAAAGTGAAATAGTGGGGGAAAATAAATAGGCCCCAAAAGATGAGAGGGGGAATAGGCCCATCCCACTTAAAAAAAAAAAAAAAAAAAAAAAAATAAAATAAAAAAATAAAATGAAGAAGTCCACAGACACAAGTAGAAGTACATTCGTTAACCCCATAATATCCCATAGTACCAAAAACCTTCTTCTCTCTAAGCCGCCGCTCACCTTCAGACCAAACCCACACCCCACGCCACCGCCATCTCCCACTGGTAAGACACACACTCTCTCTCTCTGATACCCTTTCCTCTCTTTTCCCTTTCTCTTCCCAGTTCACTCTATCTCTGTTTGTGTAGCATGTAAGGTGTATATATATATATATTGATTTGCATCTGGTTTTTTTTATATTAGATTTATTTTGAGGTAGATAGATAGAACCAGTTGTAACATTTTGCATTTGTTTATTGTTCATCTATACCACAGCATAGAATATTAGACAATAGAGCATAGTGGGTATGATTTTCCTGTAAGTGTGAGAAACTAGAGAGATTGGCTTCTGGTGATGGTGGGTATGTTTATTCTTTGATGAAAGATGGGTTTTTTTATTTTATTTTATTTTTATGTAGGAGAATATATTATAAAAAGAAAAAGAAAAAGAGAGAGGATGTTATTACAAGAACATGGTTTATTAGAGTTTAGTGACTGTCAAAAGCATGTTTCAGATTAAGCAGTGATAAACAAAAAAGAGATCTTTATTTGTGTGATTTTTTTTTTAATATATATATATATATATATATATATATATATATATATATATATATATATATATATATATATAAAAAGAAAAAAAAAAGATGTATTTTTTGTTGTTGTTGTGTGCATTCAATTTGTGGCTTGCTCTGTGTCTAAGTTTTTCCTTGCTCACTTTTTTGTAATTCAGTTAGTGCATAATTGGAATTTATTTACAGGTAAGAAATGGTGAAGCACAACAATGTTATCCCTAATGGGCATTTTAAAAAGCATTGGCAGAACTATGTAAAGACATGGTTCAATCAACCAGCTCGGAAAGAGAGAAGAAGAATTGGTGGGTATCGTAATTTCTCCCATTTGGGTTTTCCCTATTTTGGTCCTGAATTGCTACATTTTTTGATGGTTAATACACACATACATGATCCACCCTCCCATTTGATGCCAAATAAGTTTGACTGACCAATATGTTAAATCATTCCTAGCTCGCCAGAAGAAGGCTGTCAAAATTTTCCCCCGCCCAACTACTGGAAAACTCCGTCCTATTGTACATGGGCAGACACTGAAGTACAATATGAAAGTGAGATCTGGGAGGGGCTTTTCTTTGGAAGAATTAAAGGTAGGGTGTTTTTATGTCATCCTTGTACTTTTGTTAAAGTTTTCCTTCCAGTGTGCTGACTTGTGAATTCTGTGTTTTTTTACTACTTGTCTATATGGTAGGAAAGTCATAGTTTTGTATTAACTTTTATTTTTTGAAGTTCTCCTTGATGTTGGGAAGCACCGTATGAATCATCTGTTATTATTATTTTTTTTTCACAGTGCGGATTTTCTGAATTTCGATAATTATTTCTAGAAAATGGTATTTTAAAAATATTCAAGGATAAATGGCTGCTCTCTCAGAACTGGACATAAGGCTGATTCCTGTCTTCTTTCTCTCCTAAATAATAGTAGGAAAATGCTATAAGTACCACTAATTTTATTACAAAAGACTTATAATCTGACATGGCAACTTATGTAATTGGTGCCACATCAATAAAAATAACAAAAAAAAATCTTTTTTTTTTTGGTGTGTGTTTAAAAGATGACTCATCATTTTGTAGTACATTTAAAAAAAATTAGAAGTTCCCCTAGCATCATTGTTTATGGTATATAAGCAATATGTAAGCAAAGCCCATTCATGCAATTCTTGCTTGTATAAGATGGGCTGTATCTTTTGTTTGCTGTAACTTGTAAGCTTCTGCTGGTATCATATCCTGTTATGTGTTATGGTATAACAGCTTAATCCCCAATATTCTTTTATAAACAGGCTGCAGGAATTCCCAAGAAGTATGCACAGTCCATTGGGATTGCAGTTGATCATCGCAGAAGGAATCGCTCTTTGGAGGGTCTTCAGGTTAATGTGCAGAGGCTGAAGACATTTAAGGCCAAATTGGTTGTCTTCCCAAGGCGTGTTGGCAAATTTAAGGTTTGTTTTAATGTCTGAATTGCATTTATTGCACAAATGTATGCTTAACTATGTAATTGTGTTCCCTAATGTCTCATTTTCTCACTTTTCTTGCAGGCTGGTGATTCTGCACCTGAGGAACTTGCATCTGCCACACAGGTCCAAGGCCCATACTTGCCCATTGTACGTGAGAAGCCATCTGTGGAGCTTGTGAAGGTTACTGAAGAAATGAAATCATTCAAGGCATATGACAAACTCCGTCTTGAGCGGATGAACATCCGTCATGTTGGTGCCAGGCAGAAGAAAGCAGCAGAGGCTGAGAAGGAAGACAAGAAGTAATTGGTTTAATAACATCGAGAGCACCCTTCATATTTTTGGATGTTGACGAGTCTATTTCATTTTTGGTTTGAGCCATTCATCTTATGAACATGGGTACTTTTAATCTAGGTTTTATGAATTTTGTGGTTTGCATGGATATGTTGATCTTTATTCGGTATTGGTTTTGGTTCCTTTGTTAGAATGAGTATATTTTGGAGCTCTGCAGCTATAGCACTATGGACCAATAATTTATATTTATAGGTTTTTTACATTGGTATAACTTAGCAATTGCCTTGAGGAGCTTTTTGGTCTAGTTTCTGCCTCAGTCATCTTGTATTGCTGCCTTGTGGGGTTTTGTTTTGTTTTGTTTTTTTTTGGGTCTTAAAAGTTTTATTTGATATATACTTAACTTATTGGTATGTAATTGGATATATTTTATTTATAATTTTTTTTTTACACGTTCTATTATTATTTCTCAATATTTGTATGCCTTTACTCTTAGCACTCTAATTTCCCCTCATTTTTTCTTTTAGGACAAATTTTGGCAATAAACTTGGTTGTAGTTTAAAGCTATATAACTATATTCAATATCTTTTTATTGGATGTAAATTTTGAAAAATTCATCATTGAATTATATTTTTTTGTTATATCATTTATGCTTGCAAAATTTATAGAATATTACAAATTAATAGTTATATCATCAATCAAATATTTAAATTTTTAGTTTTTATAATCTAAAATATGAATAAAAAATAAGTTTATAGCTCAAATAGTAAATTACATCCGATTGATATGAAATTTTACATGTGTGTTAATAATAGAAAGAATATGCAATTTAACGATTAGACTTTAAAAATATATTGTCATGTTAACTTTTTTAAAGAGAATTGTAATCTTAGAGCATTTATATTAGTGTAGCTATTTAATATATAACTATATATTAAAAAAAATGAATAAATAAAATCATGTATCAGTCTCACCAAACTAGTCCAAAAATTTTAACAAGAAGTAGCTACGCGCTTCTTTTGGCATGAAACCACTTTTTGCCTGTTAAAAAAAAAAAAAAAATTCATATTTGATTTATTTTTCACCTCTCTCTCTCTCTCTCTCTCTCTCTCTCGTAATTTGTGCTCTCCTTCTCATAGCAACTCACAGATACAAAATAGATCAAAGCAAATGGTAGTGTGGTGGTAGTGCTGTGGCGGTTGGCTTTGGATTTGTTTGGTTTTGATGAGTTTGGATTTGATTGGCTATGGGTTTGTTGGGTTTCTGATGGTGGTGTCATAGTGGCAGTGATTAGGTTTGTTTGGTTTTTATGGGGTTTTGATTAGGGGTGGCAATTTGTGTTCGCAGGTTGGGTTCATGTTGTGTCAAGCCATGAGTATTCGGCTATATGGGTTTACCCGAATCTAATCTGTTTAATAAATGTGTCAGGAATCCTCAACCCGAACACGGCTTGTTTATTAAACAGGTCGACTTGACCCGACACGTTTAATTCATTTAATTAACAAGTCATGTAAAGATCAATACAAATGACTCATTTAATAATCTATTTGATTAATAAGTTATACTAAACCTATATAATTTTTATCAATTCCCGTATATCTAAAATTAAAATACAATTCCAACTATAAATATAGTAATAAACATATAAAACCAACCATTAATTAAGCAATAATATCAAAATAACTAATAATTTTATAAGCTAAACAGGTTAAACGGGTTAGATGGGTTTGCATATTGAACACTAACATGACCCTTTTATTAAACGGATTAGCCGTGTTAACCTGAATATGACCCGAACTCGTATAACCTCAACCTATGACCTGTTTATAAATTGGTTAGTCGTGTCGGGTTTGCTGGTCGTGTCAGATTTTGCCACCCCTAGTTTTGATGTGGGTTTTGTGGTTTTGATGGGTTTTCATGTGGGTTTTGTTGGCTTTAGGTTTTTTATGGTGGTTCCATGGCGATGGTGCCGTGGTGGTGGTGCTGTAATGGTTGGGTTTGAGCTTGTTTGGTTTTAATGGGTTTTTTATGTGGGTTTGATGGGTTTTTGTTGTGGGTTTTGTTGGCTTTGGGTTTGTTGGGATTTTGATGGGTGGTGTCGTGGCAAATTCTAATGGTAGTATCGTGGTGGTGGTGCTATGGTGGTTGGGTTTGTTCTTTTCTTTTTCTTTTTCTTTTTTTTTTTTTTTTGAAGTTCTTTATGTGGGTTTGTGATTGTGATTGTGATGGGATTTTTTTCATGGGTTTTGTTGGGGTTTTAATTGTTGTACTATGGTGTTATTATATATCGTTATCCCATGGATTTGTTGTATATGGTGAATAAATAGGTAATTACACACCCAACCCATTTATGATCCAACCCGTCCATTTGCACCCAAGTACGGTGTGACTTTAATTCTACTGGCTCTGGCATACTCCAATTGTGCTATCGCCCTACAAACATTTGTGGAGATTGATGTGAATGATTTTAGGCTACAACTAAGTTTGTAACTAAATTTTATCATTTCTTTTAGGACAAAGTTTGGCAACAAACTTAGTTATAGTCTAAGTCTACAATTTCACTTAATATATTTTTATTGGCTGTGAATTTTGACATATTTATCATTGGGTTACATTTTCTTCTTATATCTTTTATGCTTACACAATTTCTAGAAAATTAAAGATCAATAGCTATGTCATTAATTAATTGATTAAATTTCAATTTTTTGTAGTATAAAATTATGTATATAAAATAAGTTTATAGATCATATAGTAAATAATATTTGATTGACACAAAATCTGATATGTGTGTTCAGAGTATAAAAAACATACAATTTAACAATTAGATTTTCAAAATACATAACAATGCTATTTTTTTTTTTTTTTTAAGAAATCTGTAGCCTTAAGTTACAACCAAGTTTATAGTTAAACTTTGTCATCTATACTATTGTTTAAGGGGTTTTTCTTGTTTGGGATCCTCATTTTGTTTGTTCAAAAATACTCCTACACCCTTGTGTTTAAATAGAGACAAAACTAAAGGATAATCTGGTAAAAATACAACTCTAACTTCCACTAAAACATTGTCTACAAAATAAGGTCACTTTCCTATTGATTTTCAAATTGCTTTATCCACGTATAAATTAGATTCTCAAACAAACAAAAAAAACCTCATTGCATGCGCAATGCGTATGTGCTTACAGGGATGGCAATGGGGCGGGGCGGGGCCGAAGGATGGGATCTTCGTCCCCGCCCCGCATGATTTTGTCTTGCCCCATCCCCGCCCCGCCCCGCATGGCGGGGAAAACTTTCTCACCCCATCCCCGCCCCTTGGGGCCCCGCGAAGCCCCGCCCCACCCCGTAAAACTCTACTTTTTGTTAATTTTCCCTACAATTAGTACAAATTTTTTTAATGAAACTTATTTCATTAATAAAAATATACTTGAAATTATAACTAAATTTATCCCATCAAATCAAATCAATTTTTAGAAAAAATTGAATTGTATATCTAAGTGTTTAATAAGACAATCATAAAGAAAAAAAAAACTCATAGTATAACACATAACAAAATAAAGGTAGAGAACCACATTAGGGAGAATCAAATAAGCTAATATTGATATGTTATTTAAATAGTAAGGTTTTAGAGTATGAAAATTTACAATTATAACCCTTAGCAATGCGGGCGGGGTGGGGCGGGGACGGGGAGGGGCGGGGTGGGTCTAAAAAGTCTAAACCCATCCCCGCCCCGCCCCGTGGTGCGGGGCTAAAATCTTGCCCCATCCCCGCCCCATCACCTTTGCGGGGCGGGGAAAACCCGCGCGGGGCGAAGCGGGGGAGGGGCGGGTTAAGCGGGGCGGGGCAAAATTGCCATCCCTATGTGCTTAGGCTAATTTCTTTTATATATGTTTCATTAATGTCAAAAATAATGCATTAGGAATGGAATCCAACCAGTCTCGGCCTTAATTGGTCTCATTTCCCAAATAGCTATATGCTATTAAGATATCCTATTTTCAAACATTATTAATACCTCAATTCTTAGGACTATTTGTTTTTAAAAAGTAGTGTATCCACTTTTCATTTTCTTTATTTTATATTCAAATCCTAAATTTGAATATAAAAAAATGTTACATTTGGTAGTGTTTGATAAGTTGTTTTGAATATATAATTTGGGTATAGAATACATCATACCCAGGGTTAGTCATTATTTTTTTTAAAGTAACTTTTCTCACTTACACACACTCATATCACTAAAAAAAATAACATTGTGTTTTCACAGTATTTACAGATATGCCACTGTATTCATATTCATAGAAAACAAAAATGTTGAAAAGTTGTTTTCATTTTTTATATTCAAATTCAGCTTTTAGGATATTGAAAATGAAAACTAAGTACAAATGCTAAAACCAAATCAGTTTTTTGTGGTAGATCTCACAGAAAATTGAAAGTAAATACAAAATATTGCATTTTTTTTAGCTAACCAAACAGACCCTTAATATCTATAGAATTTTTTTCATCAGTTTCTACAGACAAGTTTTGTTATAATAACATTGTTACTGATAAGGGCATTTTTGTCTATACCTAAGGAACCTGCAACCCTTCGGGATGTACGAACTCCCTTGTGGGTCCCATAAGGTTATGGACTCGTTGGTTTACATGGGATATATCCTATAAGGCCGTAGACCCATTGGACTACATAGGATGATTCCGGACGAGCTGGTCTTTCTTCAGAAACCCTACCAGACGACTACTCATGTAACCGACGAATCGTAAGGCCTTGACTCATATTGACGGATAGAAGTAGGACCACATTGACGAACAATAAGAAGCTCCATGACAAGGGTTAGAGGGTCTCAAACAGGAAAAACTCCTTAAATAGTAGTGTGTGTCTATATATATATATATGTAAAACTTTACTCCTATTGAATTCTATCCATTGATTTAATGTTGTAGGCATATAAATTTATATTGGCTATACCATATCGTATTTGTACTATATTTAGCAACTTGCTAGGATCCTAAACCACCTTTGTTTTGTTTTGTTTGTTTGTTTGTTTTTTTTTTTTTTCTCCAGAGTTAATGCAATAATACTCTTAATATCTATAATTTGTTGTTTCGAAATGCACAATGTTCTAACTTCACGAAAATTATCATGCCCAAAACAGAATGATAGAAGTTCAAAATGAATTCTCCAGCTAGAAGTCACAATGTCATTTGCACATTCAACATTTGCTGGGAAGTCATCCCACTTTTCCATATTTTCATTGCCAAAGGAAATTGGAATTCGATTTTCTTAATTACTGGATAGACATCTTCATATAAACTTAGATAAGTAGGTAACACCTTTAGAATCCTCCACTCAAAAAATTAAAATAAAGAAATGCTAATGATTTTTTATGATATATAAAAATCATAATTAAAAAAAAAAAAACAAAAAACAAAAAACCTCTGAATACTTACATAGCGCGTGTAATGAGGCTAATTTTACGTGCAAAATTTAACATAGCCTCACAAACATTAATTTTCGGTGAAAGTTTCTATGCATTTAGACTTCCCATTTTATTCTTTATTGTGGATACATACAAAAGCCTGCATTCACAACTTTGGCGCCTCCATCAACGAAAAGATTATGTCCACTCACATATTTTGAGTCATCACTTGCAAGAAAGAGAGCAGCCTCAGCAATATCCTCCGCCTCGAGACTCTCACCCTTGAGGTTGGAATAAAATTTGGAACCTGCATCAGCTTCAATCTTAAATGCATTCGTTACCAAAGGTGTAACAACCATATAGGGTGACACACAATTCACACGAATGCCAAAATGTCCAAGCTCTACTGCTGTATTTTTCGTTAATCCATCCACAGCATGTTTTGAGCTTGTGGAGGCATGCGGTGCAGCGCCTGCCAAGACTGAGCTATCACTAGCAGTATTGATTATAGTGCCTTTGCGAGTCGGGATCATCACACGGGCTGCATGTATGGTGCCAAGGAAAGCACCTACTAGGTTTACTCTAAGCACTTGCTCAAAATCAGCCTGAGTGTTCTCAAGGATGTTGAATTTGGGTACCCCAAATATACCAGCATTGTTGTACATAATGTCTAACTTATTGTACGTGGAAACAGCATGGTTAACAGCATTTTCCATATCAGTTTCCTTGGTGACATCACAATGGACGAAGGTTGTCGATTGAGGATCTAGTTCTTTGCATATAGAGTGACCCAATTCATCTTGCATGTCTGCGATTACAACTTTAGCTCCATGTTTTGAGAATAGTCATGCAGCAGACGCACCATCCCACTAGCCCCACCAGTAATTAGTGCCACTTTTCCTTCTAGCCTGTCACATTTTTACATGATATTATCTCTTACTTTTATTAGTTAGCAATTTGGATACAACACTTCAATTTGGAAAAGTTATGTAGTAAAAATTGTATTATTTCCTAACATTACTAATACAAAAATTATTTACTCAGAAAGAAAGGATATTTTTATAGAATATTGCTCTTTAACAAATTAAACATATGGAGGCAAGATAGATAAAAAATTTTCATACCTTCTTGCTACTTGTGGGAGTACTGAGAAACTTCCCATGGTCGATGGAGTGAGAATATGTATTGGAAAAGTGAAAATGTAGCCCAAAGACTATTACTAGATTGCTTTGCGATTTCTGCTCTAAGTTCTAACGTAGCTAACTTATATAGAGGCAATGTCACACTCCCTGCATTCCCAAGTGTGACATAATAGCACTGTTTGTTTACTAAAAATAACATTGCTTCCCACAAGAAACGGTACACACCAAGTTAGACTAACTAGGACCATTTATTTTATCGAAAAAATAATTGGGCCTTTTATTTGACTAATTCTATCAAGGTTTGCATTATGTGCTCAATTGAGGAATTCTAGGGACAACTTTTTTATCACAATTTTGATGCAGAATTAAGGGTGGTGGAGAAAAAGTAGTTGCATTGACCCTAGATTGGGAGGACTAATTTTAGTTCCAGTTTTCACAAAACTAGTCACATACCCATGCAATGCATGGGAATATGTAATTATTTTGTAATGTATTATAATAGAATTTTTGTTTACCAAAAAAAAAAATAATAGAATTTCTTTACTTAAATTTTTTGAAGGTAATTTATCTCTGAAACTCTCTCTCTCTGTGTCCATTTATCATTCTATTATTTTGTGTGTGTTTGATTAATATTATTTTTCAACCACAGTACAATGATTGCTTTTATTCAGTATGCTATAGCTTCATATTAGCATCAATGTTAAAAAGTTTTAAAAAGTCAACCCACTTGGTAAGCAAACCCACTAACAAAAAAAAAAAAAAACATACAGTAATTAGTTTAAGAATTGTACCTTTGACAAATCAACTTCAATTTATTCAAAATAGAGAGACGAGAAGATAGATGGAAGAGGATATCATATTTCAGATTTTTCTGGTGAGAAGAGAGCTATGTACTGAGTGAGGGTGGGGGGGATTTGGGTTTCCGACGAGAGGAGAGGAAAAGAGAGATGGATTTGATTTCAACAATGAATAAAGTGAAAGAGATCAGCGAGGGACAGGAGCAAAGGAGAAGGAGAATTAGCGAATGAGAGAGAAATTCATAAAACGTGAAAATAGATTGTTTTCTAGGTTTAAGTTGCAATGGAACTCAATGTTAGAAATATCGAGTTCCAATTTATTTTTCTTTTAAATTTGCAAAGAACTCAAGTTTATATATATTGCGCTCTATTTAATTTTTTTTTTTTTTTAAAATTGAAAGGAACTTGATGTTCAAGAAATTAAGTTTTACATTACACAGAACTTGATTTTAGGAAACTCGAGTTCTACTTTTTTTTTATTTTTAATATATATATTTTATAGAAAAGCCACATCACTGGGTGCCATTGTGGCAAAATACTCATGGAACTCGATTTCTGTAAAATCGGGTTTCATGTAGAACTCGATTTTCTAAAAATCGATTTCCAAAATGGTGGTATTCAGCGAATACAAATCCGATGTACCAATTTTTGTGTTCTACTTGATGTTTTATTAATCACAACTTACCATGTATTTGTTTAACTTTCTTTATAAAATAGCCAAAGTTTAAAATGGAAAAAATAAATAAATAAACACGTGATAAGTTGTAATTTGTGGAACATAAAGTCGAACACAAAATGTGGAATAGAAGATTTGTATTCATATTCTACCTCATATTTCACAAACAGTGCTATTTTGTTGAATATTTTGGAAATTAGTGTTATTTACCAATTTTGCCCGTATTATCTATACTATTATTTAAGGACTCCCATTGTTGTATACCCAAAGTACCCTCAAATTCACTAGTTTAAATAAGGACAAAGTTTAGCTACAAAATTGGTATCTTACTTAATAAAATAAACATTATTACATATTTGGAAAATCTAATGTTTGAAGTGCATATTCTTTACACTCTTAATACACATATCAAATTTTGTGTCAATAAGATATTATTTACTTTATGATCTATAAGCTTATATTTTATGCATAATTTTAAACTATAAAAGCTTGCAATTTAAAAAATTTATTGATGACATAACTATTGATATTTAATTTTTTAGAAATTTTGTAAGCATGGAGAATATAAGAAGAAGATATAATCCAATGGTAGATTTGTCAAAATTCACCTCAAATAAAAAAAATATTGAGTATGGTTGTAGCATAAGATTATAACCAATTTTGCAACTAAATTTTGCCTTTTAAATAAGTAGAATTAGACATGTAAAATTGCTAAATTTTAGCTAAATTTAAAAAAGTAGTTTTTTTTCAAACCACATTTCTTCCCCCCCCCCCCCCTCTCTCTCTCTCATCTTTTTTTTTTTTTTACTAACTCCTTTTCTCACATTATGGGATAATTACGAAGCAGTTATCCAAATTTCCATAATTAAAAAAAAAATTATCCAAATTCAAAATTCCACCCAAACCCATTATGAAACAGTTATCTAAACTCAAAACTCCACCTCCAACCCCACTACTACAGTTATCCAAATAGCTTTTTTTAATTGTTTCAAATAAGTTTTTTTTTTCCTCTCTATCTCTCATGTTTCATCTTCATCTTTTTCTTTTTTCCACTTTGTCTTGAGCAATGATGAGAATTTTTTTGAGAGATAATTACAGTATATTGCTAATCTCGTAGCTCGAATTCTTTTCCCCCCTAGACCCTCATGCATAGTACTAATTCAACTACAAGGCTCTTGGCTAGTAGAGAGATGAAAAAGTAAAAGTGAGTGAGAAAAGTTAGAGAAAGTATAACAATAAGTTAGAAAATAAATAATAAAAAGAAGAGTTACAAATAAGAGAGAGATGATATTTTGATTGTTAAATAATATAATTTTTAATTCATCGAAAATGAGTAAATGTTAAAAAAATATAAGAAAATTGGAAAGAAAAATAATAATGACATGACCACTAACCTGATAACCAAAGGGCAAAAATGTTTCAAAACAAAAATCATATATGTATGACAAACTAACAGTAAATATAGATAAGAGCATCTTAATTATGCCAAAAGAAATACACAGTTAGAAATTTAAGACAATCCTTATTACAAACCAAAACCTAAAATTTAGAGCTTTCCCACTAGATAAGAAGCAAATAAAAATAAGAAAATTGATAATTAAACGAAGTTAAAATAAACCTAGTGTTACTCACTAATTGATTGGACACGTTTATATGACATCTCATCTTTTGCAAGATGACCACATGCTTGCTCAAATAGACTACAAAAATAAGGCAAAAAAAGAAGTTACCGAGAGTTAAATATGATGAGTAATAGACAAATAGTAAAAATAGTAGCAATGATTTGAATTAATTAACTAAAAATAAAAATAATATGAAGAGAAGATTTTATTTATGATTGTAGCAATGATTTGAATTAATTAATTAAAAATAAAAATAATACGAAGAATAGAGATTTTACTTATGATATGAAAATAAGTACCCAAAAACTTATTGTGTAGTATAGATTTTTATTTATTCAAAATTCTCCAAACTTTAGATTAGAAACAAAGAATTTATGAATTCGTGTAAAGACAGATATACCTGAACCTTTTATTTTTTGTTTTCTTATTTATTTATTTATTTCATTTTTGAAGAACTAAAAAAAAGTATGTTTTTTGTTTTTCCCATACCACTAAAACACTGTATATCACATGCCAACAATTTCACAGAAAAGTTTCCCGCCATGGCGCCATGGGGTTTTGGGGGCATAACCATTAATCACAATCAATCACATTGTTTTGCTTTGTAACTCACTCTTCTCTCTATATGTCTCTGATCCAAGATTAGCAGCCAGGTAAAGGACTCGGGTCCTCCTAGCTCAATAGCTAGTATAGAAAGATTTAGAAAACAAACATGGGGATTCAGGGGCTTTTACCACTGTTGAAATCGATAATGGTACCAACCCACATCAAGGAATTGCAAGGTTGTTCTGTTGCGGTCGATACCTATTCTTGGCTCCACAAGGGTGCCTTGTCCTGCAGCAGAGACCTCTGCAAGGGCCTACCCACCACCAGGTTTATATATATATTTCTCTCTGAGCTATCAATTTTGGGTAATGGGTTTTGTTGTGTTGGTCATTTGGGTTAATGGGTATGTGGGTTTCTCTTGGTATGTGCCCCTAGTCTTGAAAAGCAACTCTTTTTTTTTATTTTTTATTTTTAAGAGATTTGTGTAATGTAGTTGAAAAGTTCATTGCTTTCGTTGAATTTGGATAATGGGTCTTCTTTGTCTTGGCCATTTGATGCTTTTGAGAAAACAAAAATGCCCAAAACATGGAAATAACCTCTTGCACAATCTTTTTGCTCTATGTGGGTTTGGATTGTGTGGCAAGGGAGTTCATGGAGAAATGGAAAAAAATTAGCTTTTGTTAAATATGATAATTTGGTTTATTTGGTTGAGTTATAGAGAGGGTTCATCATTTATTGCCCTGAAACACACTCTCTCTGGTCATTTCCACTAACCTTTCAACATTTTTCCACTTTTGGGAGTTTGGGGAAGGTTTATCTTAATCAGTTTTGCTGGAAATTATGAGGAACTTAACTCAGTTAAGCCCACTAGTTGCAATAGGTTATGTTAGGTGGAGTTAATTTTTGTTTATCGAATCCTGAAGAAAGGAAAAAAGATATTAAACTTACAAAATTGGTATATTTTTTTGAAAGTTTATTGACATTCGTATAAAAAGGGGTTCCAAATATCTGTGTTCCAATTATATCTACAAAGTATCTGACATATTGTCTAGTGGTTGAAAAATGAGAAAGAATGTTGTCATCAACCAAGAGAAATTATCAATTAACAAATGATGGAAGTCAATTTGTCACTTCTATTTTGCAGATCTATTGTATTTAATACTGTGCATTGTGTTTCATCTTTTAGGCACATTGAATATTGCATGCATAGAGTGAATCTGCTCCGGCATAATGGTGTTAAACCTATTCTGGTATTCGATGGGGGTCTTTTGCCAATGAAGGGGGAACAAGAGAATAAGCGTGGCAGGTATGCTAGAAATCCTTTGAAGTCTCAGTTCCACTTGCCTTGGTAATGCATAGCTGGTAGGTTTTTGCTTAAGTATTCACTACGTGGTTGACTTTACTGGATAAAAACCAAAGTCTTGTCCTAACTAATTGGAACTGGCTATATTAGCTTTGCAGCTCTTTTTGGAGTGCTAAGAATCTAATTTTTTTTGTATATTATTTGGACTTCTGATCCAATTCTCCACTTAAATTACAAATGTTCAATGGAACACATTTCACTTTTGTGGATTTTCTTCTGGCTATAGAATGAGTCTGCATGATGGCATTTTTCCAAAACGGAAAAAAAAAAAAAAAAAAAAAAATACAGAGTTCCAGTTTGGACAGTTATTAGCTTTTTCACCCTTGGGTGTGTAAAATTTAAGAAACGGTGGACAAGTTGGTCAATATATTGCCTCCATCTTGACCTCTAGCTATTTTGCTCTCATTCACTTTGTACCATGGAGTTGAATCACTTAAATTAAGCCCTTCCATTACTTTCTTGCACCTGTAATTCTATCCAGCTACTCCAATGAGAAGTTCCCTTCTATTAGATGTCTCTTTGATCTACCTTAGAAAGACAAAACATGGAAGTGCACGTCTGTTTGGCACTATTTTGTTAAACCTATTCACTACATATTTTGTTTCTTTATTTTTCTCCATACTGAGATCCAATGGTTTGGATGTTTAGTCTTAAAAAAGACTATTTGATTGTGTAAAGGATTTTGCTTAACTTTTGATCATTGAACGTGAGTGCATGGTTAAAATTAAAACCTTTAACTAAAATAATGTTGTCTACCAGGGTGAGGAAGGAAAATCTTTCGCGTGCTATTGAACATGAGTCAGAAGGAAATTCTGCTGCTGCTTACGAGTGCTACCAGAAAGCCGTTGACATCTCACCTTTGATTGCATGGGAACTAATCCAGGTAGGGAATGGCTTTTAACACAAGTGTCGGCTAACTTTCCAAAGGTATTTGAAATAAAAATTAATCTACTTGGTTATAATGTTATCTGCTCTTCCATTGACATGGTTTCATGTGGAAGGTGTTAAAGCAGGAGAACGTTTCTTACATCGTGGCTCCTTATGAGGCAGATGCCCAAATGACCTTCTTGGCAGTCAGCAAGCAGGTTGAAGCCGTTATCACTGAAGACTCAGATCTTATACCATTCGGCTGTCCCAGAGTGAGTTAAACAAAATTGATATGTTTAACTTGCCTCATCACAATTTCTATTGTGATTCATAGGGGAAAAAAAAAAAATCCTTATTCTCTTCCTACTGTTGTGGGCCTATTCTTTATACTGTTTGGTTAAACTTCTTTCTTAAAATCAGATTATCTTCAAGATGGACAAGTTTGGGCAAGGTGTTGAGTTTCGACATTCCATGCTACAACAGAACAAGGAGATCAGTTTTGCAGGGGTCACCAAGCAAATGCTTCTTGAGATGTGTATTCTGAGTGGATGTGACTACTTGCAGTCATTGCCAGGAATGGGCCTGAAAAGGGCTTATGCATTAATTAAAAAGTTCAAAAGTTATGACAAGGTGAGTTTTATTGTCAATGCACTTGATAATTGCATGTGCTTAACTAGATAGACTGAGAGTTTTGCACTTATTCTACACATGAAAAAAAATGAAGGTATAACCAAGAAAGTAAGAAAAATGAAGTTATAACCAGGAAATGCTTTTGATTGTGAGAATTTATGAAGTTTTTTTTTTTTAATTGGCTTGCAGATTCTTTTTTTCTTTGAGAAGTTTTTCAACCTCTTTGGGTGAATTTTGTAGTTATTTTTTTTTTCTAATATATTCGAAATGATGATTGGTTCAATACAGGTAATTAAGCACTTGAGGTACAGCACTGTTTCCATCCCTCCATCCTATGAAGAATCGTTTAGGAAAGCAATATTGACTTTCCAGCATCAACGGGTTTATGATCCAATCAATGAAGATATTGTACATTTATCTGACATACCTGATAATATTGGAGATGATTTGGACTTCCTTGGCCCATATCCTTTACTCACAACTCATCTTGTTAATTTAGTTCTCTGCATGCTTTTGCTTTATTAGTTTCAATTATTTTGATCATTCCTTGACATGGGATACATTGATATCACAACAGACAGCGAAAGGCATAGCAAAGGGTGATCTTGACCCATTTACAAAAATGCCATTTCAGGTAATTCCACTCTCTCTCTCTCTCTCTCTCTCGTGCAGTTGCTTTCGGATTTTTTTATGATGAATTAGGTAAATTGTTTTCACTTGTGTTATTTATGACAGTATTGTACTACAACTGTATTAAACAATATGTTTTGGGGTCAAGCGGCCGTATTATTCTTCATACAAAAATTAATAATCTATGACCATATTGTACTTCAAACTTTATGACCAGGCTTAGAGGTATATGCTGGTCTATATGTTCCAATACGAATTAAACAATTAAAACATGCAAGTCTTGTGTTTCTTGTGTATGATAGTTAAATCTCCTTTTCTTGCTAACAATATCTATGTTTGGCTATACTCTCTGTTTTTCCCATCTACATGACTTTTTCTATACTCAAATATCTTAAGTTGATATTTCTCAAGCACCTAGGTGTCACCAAACTCTTATTTATTTTCCATGACTATGAGAATTCTGATATATCTGAAAAGCTTCTGTCTCTCAGCATGGTAGTTTCCTTTTTTTTCTTTTTTTCTTTTTTTAAAATTCGATATTTGGGGAAGGGCTGAATGTCTCCGTTGGAAACACAAGGAGGTTCCAATTGAGCTACAAGGCTCTCGGCTATTCTGTCTTGTAGTAGACATGAATTATGTCACTTAACTTTGGGTAATTGAAGTAATTAATTTTGTCACAACTTGCTTAAATTTTATCCTCACTAATTGTCATTGTGCTCAACCTCTCCATCTTCTTTGGACTTACAGGTAGAGAATGTTAGTTCTGACCTGGTACTTGACAGAACTCCCCAACTCAAACAATTTAATCCAGATAGTTTAAGGAAGAAGATAGAGTTGCCAGTTCAGAAGAATCTCTTGACTAAGTATTTCTGTATCCTTTGAAGCTCTTTTTTATTGGCTTTGATTATATTTATATTATTTTTCTCATGTAATATATACCATTCTAACAAGTTAATATTGGAGTTGCAATTTGCTTCCTGACAAATTTTCTATCTGATTTATACTTCAGAGCCAAAAATTGTTAAGAGCATCCCTCGCCCTGCAGGATCAATTCCTTAAGAAATCTGGAATGTATCTGTTTCCTGGGCACCACATTACACATATGTCCACTTTCCTTTACACACAAACTGCTGATGTGTCCTGCTGTCATATTTGGACAAATTATAAGTCATTTCTGTGGTCCTAACGCATTTTATCAAAGTTCACTGCCTTTAAGGGCTAACAAGCTAACAGCATGCCTTTAATTTGTGGTAGTGGACACAATATTAGGGATGATAGAATCTATGCAAGTCAAAATAATTGTCAATAAGTTTATGGCACTGTCTGGTACCAAATATTTCTAACATTTTGTCCTTCTTGTCGCATTGAGTACTTCACATAGTTCTAGTTGATTTTATGCACAAGTTGAGGAATTTTGTTTTGCTTAACACCTAAAGGCTTTGCATCCCTTGAAGCAAAGAGAAAATTCAGGGCCCCTCGGATGTCACCTAATCATCCAATTCCAGAGGATGACTCTTCACTCAGTCCCAAGGAATACATCAATGTGGAGGCTGCTGAATGTAAAACGAACTGCTTGCCAGCATCCCTGCTTGAGTCCAAAACCATGGGCACTGTCCCTCTTGCTAACAACCCTGTGAGTGATATAAATGGGAGTTGTGGCAAAGTTCCGTTAAACATCACTTGATAGTTAGCTGTTGAAATCTTCTGAGGCCTTACATTGATGTAATAAATTAATTTCCTTTTCTTTAGGTGGAAGATGATTTGGCCTATGAAATTCGAGAGTTTCCTGGTAAGACCATAATTTCCATTAAGATTTACAAATTCAATGAGGAGTTCATACTTGGTACTAACTTCCTTGTATATTTTCGAACTTAAAATACATGGTAGCTGGGGAAAGAAGTCCAGAACATACTCTAGTGCAACAACCCCAGTATTCCATTCATAAACCTTGTACAGCAATGCATAAGGAGCGTGAATGTAAGACCATTCCACATCTGGCTGAGGGCAAAACAAGAACAGAGACAGGAAATGTTGTAGGAAGGAGTTCTTACTTTCTACTCAAGTCAGAAAACCAGAAGGACCTGACCAATAACCAAGAAAAGGTAAAGGCTAATGGCTTCAGTAATGTATATGAGAATACCGTACCACATCCGGCTGAGGGCAAAACAAGAACAGAAACTGGAAAGGTAGTAGTAAAGAGCTCTTACTTTCTACACAAGTCAGAAAACCAGAAGGACACAAACAATAACCAAGAAAAGGTTAAGGCTAATGGCATCAGTAATGTATATGAGAATACCGTACCTGAGAATGATTCTTTTAGAGATAACCATCTTAAGGACACAGTCCTGAAAAGGAAGATCTCCCCAAATGACTGTGTTGAAAAAGTAGGTATTATGACTTTTTGATTTAGTTATGTTTTGATAGTACATTGAATAATCTTCATACTTTTTCATTCTTTTAACTTCACTGTTTTAACTGTTTTTAGGAAAATGTGCAATCCAAGCTTAAGCAAGTAGATTCAGCTCTTCCTGATACTGGTATGTACCAATGAAAAGAGCTTTTTGTAAAATTTTTCTTCAGAAGAAAAAACTTATTAATAGCTTGTACATATACTTTTAGTCAATCTGAAACTGCATGAATTCTTGTTGATGAGTGTATGCTTCACTAAATTAGACTTATATGATGCATTCATCTGAGCTTATGCTTGCTGTCTTGCCAAATAAAACTTTATTTATCAATTAATAACTTCTGTGATTTGCTTCAGTTGACATTTATCTTTGCGGTGGTGCATTTGGAACTTTGGTATGGTCCCATATTTACATTTATAAATGCTGAAATCCACAACTATCTAGTTTAAGTAAAAGTTATTTGGTTTATTGAATTCCTGCTTTATCTTAATAGAATGTCAGTTGTATGTTGTAATCCTTAGAACCCTTGGTTCTAGAGAATAGGTAAGAACTTGCAAACTTCTGTAAAAAGGAATCTTTATATAGCATAATAGTTGCTATGGTAGAAGACTGTATTAACCTCTAGAATAATTGCTTGTGTATGACGGCATAAGAGAAGAGGAATGCCTGGATTTATTTATTTATTTTTTATAATAATGTCATTGGTGTTGAAGAAAAGAAACTCCCTTCTTTTGACTGATCAAAAAATTCAAGGGTAGCCCAGACATCATAAATGTGGAGCTTCATGAATTTGTTGAAAGAAGTCTCGAGTCAGGGTGGTAGTGATCTATCATAGAAGTCTTTGATTAGTATAACCAAATCAGAGTGGCTAGATTGGTGATGATGGTCCATGCTGTCACTGAACAATTGAAGCAGGCCAGGGAAAGAACCGTCTACTAGGTAGTTGGTTGTGTTTGAGTTTGGACAAAAACCAAATGAGTCAATACTATGATCAACTAGTATGCGATGATGAAGGTTGAAGTGATATAGAGAGTAATAAAGACATACGGAAAGGACATCCTGTGGAAGAATGTAAAAGAGATGAAGAGGATGCGATATATTGCATGAGAGGATAAACCACTGGGATGAGTGGTGAAATAAGGTGAAATAAAGAGAGGATGAGAAACACATGGCTTTACAGAAACAGAAAGGAGACAGAGAAGGCCCTGAAGGCATATGACAGAGGCCATTGAGAAAGATCAGAAGCTTCAGCCATCAGGTAAGGAGAAAATATAGCAGAGCAAACCGTACAGAGATTAAGACAATGTTTGCCTTAAGGAAAACTAAAGTAAAAAACCTAGCGGATGGGCATGAGGTGTCACAGAATGGTTGTCCATATAAATGGCAGTGGACAATTATAAATATGTTATTTTAGAAGTGTGTGTTAGATTTAGGGTACCTGAAACAACTAGATTTACTTATGTTGAATATTGACTCAAATTCCTATTTTGAGTTGGTTACCTATTTGAGTATTCATGATGTAAAAGTATGTCTAATCCTTGTCAAAGAAGTAAATTGGGATTTCGTATCCATCCAATAATAAGAGCTAAAGCCGTATATATAGATAGTACTATAAAAAATTTGGTGACTTTAGCCCAAAAGGTCCTTTCATTGGGAAGAGGTGAGGATTCAAGACTCTTAGAAGAACATAAGTGGGTTTCTTTGAGCAGTAGTTTGGTAGTTATTTTGGATTGAAAGATACTGGTGTGTGGAGATTGATAGTTTTTCTGTTGTTTGAATGAGAAATCACTATTTGGTATAGTATTTGACTTTGTGAGGGTCAAGTTTGTGAATTAGTAAAGATTTTATTGGGATTTGGGTTAGTTTGTGAGGTTTGGTTGAGAAAAAGAAACCTCAGAGTTTTGCCTTAAGGCTAAATTCTTTCTGAGATTTCCATGCAAAGTTTATTCATAATCTAATAATCATCAATCATATATCATAAATCATGTAGATTTTTTTTTTTTTTTAATTTTCCCCATCTGTCTGTCTGTTAGAGAATTTAACAAATGTTGGTACATGTCATGAAGCCATGAACCTTTACTTAATTATATCAGGAATACTAAGATGCAGTCAGGAGTGGACTGTTATAAATCACTTGGGTATAAATGATACTGGATATCCATTTACATTTTGCCATGATTCAATTCATTTATCTGAGTTGTCCTTGTCTTATTAAAGTACCTTTTGAGTCCAGTGCCAGAATTTTAACATATTAGAAAGTTCATATTGTATGTTTCTTTACTTTAGGTAACTATGCTCCTAACCTTGACAATTTGATGTGTTTCTTTTCTTTAGGTTACTGTGCCTCTACTTTCGACAGAACATCTATAGAGACTGAAGCTACAGAAGAAAAATTTGGATCCAACATTTCCCATTTAAGCCATTATTCTGAAATATCAGAGAAATCAATGGAAAAATTTGTTTCAGTAATAACATCATTCAGATGCTCCTCATCTGGTTCTCGTGCCAGTGGTCTCCGTGCTCCTCTGAAAGATGTCCAGAATAGTTGTACCACTAGGTAATATACTATAAACCTGGTTCTTGTGCCAGTTTATTGCTATTTCGACTTTTACTACTAGCATCATGATCATTGACTTGGCGTATATATTCATTGAAGGCCAACCATTGCTGTGGACTTCAGCCAATTTGCATATGTACCAAATAACCAAAGGAAGACTGCCTTAGCATCTCGCAGAGGCTGAATTTGTATTTAATCATAATTGTTTTTGGCTGATATCCAAACGATCCATCTCAGTTACAACAGGTGATTTATAGAGACTTGTCACTTTATTTTTCCTTGTTTATCTACCATTGCAAGTTTTGTCTATTCTTCCCTGTTTTTCTATTGTAAGTGGGGTTGTAGCTCAATTTTTCCCTGTGCTAGTTTTATTTATTACAGTTTCCTTTTGTTTAGGGCTCGCTTGCCTCGAGGACTTGTTTTTAATTACTGGAGGCCTTTGGTTAGACTGCCACCTGCCTTATTGATGTGTTTGCATGGTTTTTAACAGATTTCTGAAAGTTTAGAAATCACTATTAGATGTTCTTGTGCTTTGATCTATGCAAAACTCTTCCGCATTGAAGCAAATACTAAATGGGCGGTTTTCTTGCAGTTGTAATTGCTCACCTTTTGCTTTAATGTATTCATTTGTAAAGGATTCAAATTTGTTCAATGTTGTGTTACATTCTATAGATCATATATTGTGTCACTATTGAAATCAAATCTGCATCACAACAAATTGATATCAAGGCTTAAACATTAATGTGATAAGGTTTTTCTCACTGGCAGTGGTAGAGCTAGAAAATTATCTTCTGGGAGTTGTCTTTATTCTTATAGATATATTATATTATATATTTGTATTCATTATGAACACATAAAATAAATAAGTATCGCCAAATTACATGATAATTACTGTCAAAATGATGTTTATTTTGAATTTAACCATATTGAACAATATAATATATTGTTTTGCTAAAATGTTCATAATATGTGTACACACACACACTACTCTACTCTCCCTATCAATCCAAATGAACCATTAGTGTAGCTTGACATTTAGGCTTTTCGTGCAAAATTTCGTGAATTTTCTTTTTTGAATTGGCAGAAACAAAATTTTGATTTTGATTGTGGCTAAACACTTTTTTTTTTATCCTTTTTGGTCTGGTAGTTCACAGTACACAAATACTCTTATTAAGTTCATATATTTGTGAGGGATGAAGCTTGAAAGGCTCAGTCAGTATTATACATTCGTTGAATTGGGCTTAATAGTCAGGTTTAAAGTCTCAACTACAACAGCCACACGGCCCAAAAAAAAAAAAAAAAAAAAAATAGAAGAAAAAGTATTAATAGGTACCATATTCATACTCTCTTTCTTCCCTCCCAGTCCAACTGTCCAAGGGAGTCTTGCAACCTTACTAGACCCTTCAGCTCTTTTTTCTTCTGAGTTCTTTTCATAGTGTTACAAAATATCACAACATTTTCTCAATACGTATAAACAGTCGTCAACCCACCATATATCAAAAAAAAAAAAAAAAAATAAAAAAAAAAAATTCACAACATTTTTTTATAGGCAGTCGTCAACCCACCATATATTAAAATAAAATAAAAAAATTTCTCAACACGTTAAGGCAGTCATCAACCCACATGGATCAAAATAAAATAAAAATTTTAAATGTTGTGAGATTTTTTTTTTTTATGTTTCTAAATTTTCTCTTATATTTTTTAAGTCACATTTAAGATATTATGATTAAAAATTATGCCTTCTAAATTCTAATTGGATACCCGTCTTATAACGTGGACTTTAGCGGATCATTTAGTTAGAATATTGTTTCACCAATCACGTAGCCTGAAGTGGAAAAAATAAAAGATGATCTCATCAATCAATTTGTCAGATTTGGAAGCATGCCTGATTTATCCATTCATTTTTTCTTTTTTTCTTTTTTAAATGGGATATCCATTCTTATACTACAATCTCAAAGGATTAGGTAACTAATTATATGCCACGAAACAAGTCTGCAATTGTCATTACAGTCATAAACTCATAATTAAATATATATAGCAAACAAGATGGTTTGATCAATCAAAGAAAAAAGAGAGACGATTACATCAGTTAATTTATCGGATATGTACGATTAACTACGATCTTCGTTGAAAATTTGAATGTTTTTGCCTAATATTATACTATGATCAAAAGATAAGGTGATCATCAAATGTAGGCCACAAAAACAAGATTGAAAGGTTTTTAACTCAAAATTTATAGTACTTAAATATAGCTATGAAGATGTCAAAATCGAGGACCTAAAACATAAAGACAGTTTTTAACACTTCTAGTGTGCACTCCAATCATATCAAGTAGCTCTAACCCATGGGGAATTCTTGCTAATTGCAACACGTAACATAACACGCTCTCTTTCTATTTGTGTGTTTTTGTTTGTTTAATGTCACTTTTTTTTATTTGGCCAAAGTTTGTTTTTCCTCTATTAACTTGGTTGACCATGATTAGCAAAAGTTTTCCTACTTTTGGTTGATAGCAACATTAAACAGTCAAGAATACACCAAATTGGATACGATTAGGATAATGCCAGAGAATTATTCTTTTTTCTTTAGGATTAAAAAAGTACATCAAAGAGAAACTACTTATGGTTTCTAAATGGTGTTTAATCACTAAATGGATTTGTTTTCTTTCCTTTTTTTTTTCCACATAAGCAAGGAAATGGGAACTATGATTCTATGAATATGCTACATTTGCTGGATCTGCCAAAAAGAAAGAAATAGAAGGTACAGATGGAGAAGTAAAAAAATTGGTGCACCTTGCTAAACAGAATTCAAACTTAAAACTAAGGGTTCATTTGATTGGAGGATCGAAAAGTGGGAAGAAATGGAAAAATGGGAGGAATAGAAAAGATTTTAGTTCTCCCTCAAGTTGTTTGCTTGGAGGATTGGAAAAGTAAAATAATGGAAAACTCTTCTATTTAGTTGAAAAGAAAAAAGAGAAGATAAAAAATGTATATTGTATAAATTTACTCTCATGTCTCTAGTAAATATTTTTTTTTATAAAAAAAAAAAATCTCATTATTAGGTTAAGAAAATCCAAAATTGAGGTAAAACGAATAAAGCTAAACGTGTAAGTTAAAATGGAAAAAGAAAAAAGAAAAAAGACAAAAGAAAATATAAAAATACAGGAGAGAGGACTGGGGGTTGATGAGGAATTAGAAAATGTTTGGAAAATAGGTGAAAATGCCATCTTTTTAAAATACCAGTAATAGAGACGAAAAAAAAAAGGAAAAAAGAAGATAGAACATACAATTATATGTAAATTCGGCTAATTGTGATCTACATCCAACATAAAATATGATGGACAAATCTTTTGTTTTATTATCATTAGTTTTCTCTTAGTTTTCTATATTTGAAATTATGAATATACTATAATACTAATAGAGTTATAAATAAATGCCGTACCAGACTACATGAAAAGCGTGAAAACAATGTGGTCCACGAAGATTATGAAATTACTTCCCATCATAGTTTTCAGAACCGGACTCGACCGGAAGGTCGGATTGTAAAAATTGAAAACCGGGATAAAAATCGGTTTTTTAAGCCTAAAGAACCGTATTTTTAGTTAATTCCGTGAACCCTAAAACCGGGGTTGGACCGCACGAACCAGTGGCAAGAACCGTGCGGTCCAACCCCTTAGCATTTTTTTTTTTTTTTTTAATAAAAACAACTTAACATAATTTTATTCCACTTAATTAAATCATCCATTTCTTACAAGGTATTAAAAAAAATTATAATTAAAATCCTTCAAAGATATTCAACTTTACTTCAAAAATTAATAATAAATTTTAATGTTTTCATGGTTATTATTTTATTTTATTAACTTTATTATTTAATTATTAAATATATGCTTGAAAATCATTAAATTTCTCTCACATATATAGATATATTAGTCAATTTTGCTAGTTTTATAAATTTAATATATATATATTTAGGCTTTAATTAATTATTAAATTAATTATGACATCATCATAGTTCGACCCCGATTCGACCTCGGTTCAACCTCAAAAACCTTAAACCTCTCTCTTTTTCGGTTCAATGAACGGTCTGGGTCTGAAAACTTTGCTTCCAATAACTTTCTAGACAGTATTTGATCACAAATAATAATGTAACCAATTTTCCTAATCTTCTCTAAACATAGGATTCTTTTTGAGAACTTTTTATAATGTTGCATTTATCTTCATGTCCTATCTCATATTAGTGTTTAACACCGAATTAATTTCAATTTTCAAACACCTATATTCAAACTATCAACTAACTTTTGATAATTAGATAGTCAAAATAAATGAGGTTTTTTTTTTTTTTTTTTTTTTTTTTTTTTTGTTGACAAATGAGGGTATCAAATCTCTTATTAGAGTATTTGACTATTCTTTCGAGTGTATACAGTTCTCTTGTCACACGTAAACCAAGTTATTACAGAAATAAATTTCTTGAAGGTGGCCACAAAACACTGGTAAAATGTTTTAAACTCATAATAATAAAGGGATTGTTTGAGCTATAACCTACAATTTCTTGTCACTACCAGCTCCCTAGTAAGTAGTAAAGTGTCTTACAGCAAGATTAGTAAATGGCAAATTGAATTTTACAACTTTGATGGGGGATTAAAGAAAACAAAGAACTTATAGAAGTCCAATGCTAGTTCCTACCTAGGGGTGGCAAATAGGCGGGTTGGATCATAAATGGGTTGGGTCATAAATGAGTTGGGTGTATAATTACCCATTTATCCATTTATGACCCATTTATATATAAATTAATTATCAATTACCCACCTAACCCATTTAATTAGTAACCCACTCATTTAACCCATTTAATTAATGAGCAGTGTCTACCTATTCAGTAAAAAAAAAAAAAAAAAATTAATGAGCAATGAAACATGGATCTCTATTCTTTACCATTAACGATATATATATATATTTTTAGCTTTTTTAAAAGCCTCCCTCCAAATAGTGGCCAAAAAAGCTAATGGTACAATAATAGAAATTCAAACCCTATATCAAAAAAAAAAAAAAAAAAAAAAAAGAGAAAAAAAAAGAAAAAGAAAAAAGAAGAAGAAGAAATTCAGACCAAGTACGAGGCAACACGTCAAACCCAGTACGATTCACCGAGTCCTCCACGTCGATCTTTCCAAGCCAGACGCACCATGTTCATGGTTCCAAAAATCCCCCAAAAATGTCTTCGCCACATCCAAACTCGGAAAGTAAGTACGCTCGAGGAAGATCCTACTCAGCGAGTCACACGAGTCAGAGCTGACCACAACTCGATTCGCGTTAGCCTCCAAGCTCCCCATCGCAACCACAAGCAATTGCTTGTACGCGAAGTAGAACCTTTTCATTACTGACCCGATCGATTGCAAAGCTTGAAGAAGATAAACCTTCTCGAACTCTCTTTGCTTGCTGTAAAGCTTCATAGCCAATTCTTGAACCCTAGGTCCGCCTTTAAGGTCCACTTCAACGCCTAGTATGTACGGCACTTTGTGCTTCTTCACCATTGCCAAGTTCTTGTTCACTGTTATTAGTTTGGATGAGTGATTTTCTGATTTTCAAGGTCATTGACTATGTTCTGTAGTGTATGTTTGGTTGCCGAGAATGTGATCGTGTGCTATTTTTGGTTTTGTGTCTGTTACGAGTATGTTTGGATGATGAGAAAATGTAGGAAATGTCGAAGAGTAGGTGGTAAAGTATGTTTGACTTTTGGGTTTTTGTGGGTTTATTTAAATTTTAGATGGGTTTAGTGGTTATTAGTGGATTTATCCATTTAGACCCATCTAATTAAATAACCAAATGGGTCTTTATTTATTTAACACAAATATTTAAATGGGTTGGGCTAAGATTTATCCAAATAAAGTAGGTAATGGGCGGGTTTATGAATATAGATAAAAATTGTTGACCCTGTTCCTACCCCCCCCAACAACCATACAATTGGGTCAAAAAGATTATATAAATTTCTTGAATTTTGGTTGGATTTGATTATGTCAGCCAAAACCAAAACGATAAGATCTAGCTAGCTATTTGTTGACTTGCTCTTTTTTTTTTCATATATTCTCAAAATCCAGTTCTTTTTTTATATTTAATTAATCAATACTTGTTGTCTTCTCCAACTTTGGAAGATAAAGGCACATGGCTAACCCTAACAAAAACACACAATATATCTTTTATAGCGAAGCAAAGTCGACACCTAGCTAACTACAAGAGAAAATTTATACACAACCAACCTTATCTTATTATATTTACAGAATGAGTTTAGAGACTTTTTTTTTTTTTGGTTTACGATTTTTGAGGAGCTCTGTGGCTGTGTTATGTTCCACGTAGTTGGTTATTAACTTATAATTATAAATCAATTAGCTGAAAATGTCAGGTCGTTTTCTAAACAGTTTTATAATTAATTGATTGTGATTGTACACGTGGGAAGTGACGTTAAGCATGCAACCTCGAGTTTCACATGTGGCCTCGGTGTCAATAGGATCCTGTTTCCATTCGTATCCCACATTTTCTGACATTGTCCTAATAAATCATTACTTCATTGTTCTAAATTATCGACCTAAAATAGCATAATAGTATTAAAATAAAATGAAACAATAATTTATAAGATCACTCTTTCTTCTTATTCATTTGAGCTTTTGTTCTTGTTTTCTGGGACTTTTTTATTATTATTATTAGGATTTTACTAATGTGTGCCCTAATTTTCATTTTTGGAAAATTTTTTTTCAGAAATTGAAAAAGTATTGACAGCTTTTTCAATTCTCAAGAAAAAGTTTCCAAAAGTGGAAGGCTTAATGTGTGTCCTTAGGGCACACATTAACCGGACCCTTATTATTATTATTATTATATAGTTTTGTGAAATTATGAATCTGTTCCAATAAGAGTGTTTAATGTTTTATCCTCTTAATTTTATTAAGAAATAGCAGCCAAATCGGGAATTGAATCACAGCTAAAAAATGTGGTGAAATTAACATCTTCCATTCATACATATATATTTGTAAATTAAATGTGAGTTACTGCATATAAAATTGCCTTCACGGTGTACATGAGAAAAACTAATATTTCGTAAGAGAGACTGCAAAAACTTTTGCATCTGCATCATCAGATGACCCAAAAAAGGCCACTGAAATAGTCTATATATGTCTCTATTCTCATAGCCAATCTGATATAAATCATGTAACATACGTCTCTGCACACGCATTTGTGGGTTCGGCCAGTTCAAGTTGATCATAGAACTCAAATGGGCAATTATAATTCTTAAAAAGTAGACTCACATCACATGGTCATCGATCACAAATCCCACTTGACAATTGATATTTATTATTGGACATTTAATTTAACTAGACAGCGCGGGACAACGACAATGATGAACAATAGCAGCAACAATGATAGGAAAACAACAAAAGCACCGACAGCCATTGTGCACAATTTCTGCAAAAGTTGGTTACCAAGTTACGACTTATTTCTTTCTAAAAAAAAATTTACGACTTATATAAGCATTAAAAAAAAAAAAGTTAACTAATGCTCTAAAAGTATTTATTAATAAATTATTTTAAAAAAATTTTTATGAGAAAAAAAAAGAAAAGTAATTAATGTTTTTTACCGTCTTTCTTTCCCTTTTTTTATTTTTATTTTATTTTATTTTATTTTTTTACAAGATAGAAATTCTATTATAGAATAATTTATGTGTATATGTGTGTAAAACTCCCTCTTGAAGATTTAAACTCCGGTCCTTACCTCCCCCACACCCCACAAGTACCTATACTTATGGAGTAACCATCGCACCAAGGGTATGCGGTAATACAGTCTTTTCAATTTCTTATAAAAATGATATAAAAAATTTCTTAAAATGATTTATTAACTATTGCACTAAAGACACCAATTCAATATAATACAAACTAATTCTTACAAATTTACTTATCACTAATCATAAAAAATACTCCATCCGTCTCACTTTTTTGTCCTCTATTCCATTTTGAGATGTCCTAAAATATTGTCATGTTTTTAAAAATAAAAGGCATTAATTTACTAATGTTCCTATTATACCCCTATTAATTTATTAATTCAATTTTTTGATAAATTTTTTAAAGGTAGTTTTGGAAACTTATACATTTTTAAATGGTAGATAAGACAATAAATGATGTTCTCTTAAAAAATTTGACTTTTTAAACAGGACAAAAAAAGTAGGACGGAGGAAGTAATTCAAAATCTCACTTATCATGTTGTAAAACAACATCAATCATATTCTTGTCACATTAATTTATTTTTTGTAATAAAATTTATATTAATTTTAGTAGTTTTCAACTAGTAATTATATTTTGTTTGTATGAAGTTCTAAAAATTTAAATGATAAGAGGATTGATTTAAAAGGCTGTTCACTCTCTACAAACAATTTGTGAATCCATTATTCAATAAATAAATGGTGAATCAATTAAAATAAACAATAATTTTAGAAATAATTGCACAACTACAAAGTGTCAAGTTTTAAATGGTAGGTAAAAATGTGATGACAGTAATAAGTTCAAGTGAGAATCAACCGGAAAAACTTGTCAACTCAATTATTGTGAAAAATTTTATGAAAATTGTTTTTTTTTTAGTGTTACTATAAAAGGATTATATAACACAATCTAAAGTGGCGGGAATAATTAAGTGAATCCACTGGTTTATTTAAATTGAGGAATAAATTATTTTTTTAAGAGAAAATGGAGGATTAATTAAGTGAATCCACTAGTTTCATGAAGATAAATTATAACTTACGATATATTTATTTTGATCCACATGAATATTAGCATTGCTAATCTACCAAGAGCCTAATAGTTGATCAATTGACACATTTTGGTGTTGCCAAATAAGACATTCATAATTAATTCAAATCTTCCTTTTTTATTGCAACTATCGAATTATCACAAAATGATTATTTCATTTGACTAAAATACCTTTATACACCGTAAGAAAAAAGTCAAAATAATGAGCATAATGTTAATGGCTTGAATCATTATTCCATGGCATATTAAGATGTAGCAAACCAAGACGTACAAGATAAGTAGGGCATTTCAAAGGGGGGAGTAAGACTAAGAATAGTAAAAACAAATAAGGACTTAAATTTACTTGCTTGTCCTTTTTTTGCATTTTGGGGGGTCAAATCATGAAAAAAAAAAAAAAAAAAACCCTTTCTTCAGTCAAGAATGAGAAGTATTCTATAATTAAAAATTAAATTAACATATGAAAAATAAAATAGCATTGGTTTAATGTCAAATAAAAATAAATAATGAAAAGAGATAGAATAGTAGTTTCTTAATGCATCCCAACTCAACCATCTACCAAAAGGAAACTCTACATTCTTTCAAATCAAGATTATAATTTATAATTAATTTTTTACTAAATTTCATAACAATTTATCTTCAAGACTATGCTCGCTAGGGCTTAGCTCTATATCTGGTTTGGCATTGCATTTTTTTTTTTTTTTTAAAGGCTATGCTCCAATGAACCAATATCAATTTCATTAATTTTAAAATTTTTCAAAATTTTGGTTGAGCATTTTCAAAAATCAAGATATCAACACCAGAGGTTCGCAATGCTCCATGAGAGAGAGAGAGAGAGAGAGAGAGAGAGAGAGAGAGAGAGAGAGAGTTGATTTAGAAATTTATAACTGGAGATTTTGGGGAAGAACAAAAAGGATTTGTTTATCATGTTCATCCCAATAAAATGATAAAAAGAAAAAAAAATTATTTTAAGTATTTAAAATTTTATAAGTTATCTAATTATATGTAATAAGTAAATCCATGTGTCAAGATTTAACTGGGTTAGCTAGCACATGTGGTAGGTTTAAATGTCACTTAACAAACCCATTAGCAAGAAATAAATGGAGGGATTACGCGTCATTCAATACAACCCCTAACCTTAGAGAAGCAGATCAAAATTTTGAAAATTATAAGACAAAAAAATAACCCAAAATTTTAGGGGTAGTGTGAATAACTTTATTAGTTTCAATTTCATAGTAAAATACGGAAATGACAAAATTTAGCTATAAAATCGATTGTAACCTTAGGTTACAAACTCACTCAATATCTTTTTATTGGAGGTGAATTTTGACAAATCCACCATTGGATTGTATCTTTTTCTTATATCCTCCACGTTTGTAAAATTTCAAGAAAATTAAAGATTAATAGCTATGTCATCAATAAATTTTTAAATTGCAAGTTTTTGAAATTTAAAATTATGCATAAAATATAAGATTATAGATTATATAGTAAATAATATCCGATTGACACAAAAATTAACATGTGCATTAAGAGCGTAAAGAACATGTAATTCAACGGTTAGATTTTCAAAATATGCAGTAATATTTATTTTATTAAGTGAGTTTGTAGCCTAAGATTACAACTAATTTTGTAGCTAAACTTTGTCTATACTGAAAATGGATTGTGCAATAGTAAAAAATGCTTTCACACTCAAACATTTGCGAGTTGCACGATTTGCCAAATATATATACTATCAAATTAATGATATATAGGACATTGTCATCATTTGTGTTACTCCATTGACGCCAATGCACACTCTCGAAATTGAAATAATGCTACCCTATATACCGGCCAAAATGGGCATTTATCCATTTCGCTCAAAACAAGTAGCAAAATGCTTTTGTTCTGAAACTATTTAGCAAAATGCTCTTGTTTTGAAACTCGATTTTTAAAAAATCGAGTTCGAATGAAAAACTTGATTAAATGAAAATCGAGTTACTTGCAAAATGTTACATGGAACTCGAGTTCCATGTAATTTTTTTTTTATTCAAGTTTTTTGCCTATAACTTGATTTTCTAAAAATCGAGTTTCAAACAGGGGTATATATCTAAATAATTTCAGAACAGAAGTATTTTGCTACATGTTTTGGGTGAAAGGGGCAAATGCCCCTTTTGGCCCCTATACCCCTATAGCTACAACACCCATCAAGTTCCATACCAGAATCTCGAGGTGCCCTAGAGGTTGGAGATCCAAAACTAATTGATTATTGAATATAGACCCTGATTTAAGGGCTAAACTCATTTTTTTATAGTTTTTTTCTTTGGAAATTAAGATGTAGATGCAGTCCTAAATAAACAAAATTGAACTATGTTATTCGTTTTTAGGTTCCCAAAATTCTGGTGGAACAGTGTCATGTAGTTTTTAGAGACCCAAATTAAGATCCAAAAAGTTATTATTATTTTTCGTACCCTTATTCTTTAATCATTACAATGTGGCTACATATTGTACTTCTTGTCGTAAATAAACAAAAATTAATCTTTGTTAATCAACTTTGGGTCCCCAAATTCCGGTGTTCTCTAGTGGTTAGATGACCCATAGATCACAAACTAATTGATTATTTATGGACTCTGATACAAGGATTAAAGTCCAAACTTCTACCTTCTTCTTAATTTGGTCACAAATTAACAAATAAAATCTAATAACTTCAAATCTATTTTAACTACGGAAAAGCACGTGTCTAAATATTCAAGAGGTAATGATAATGGATTGCCTCAGCAATAAGAAATTTAGGTATACAATAACTTTTAGAATTGTTAAATTAAGAAATTTTAATTGGTGTACAATAAAAATACGTCAGCGATGATCCCATATGAAAATGATGTTACAGATCATTACAATATTATCTTAATATTTTGAAGAAAAAAAAATTGTTGGGTATATAATAGTTTTGTCGCTTCAAAGTTTGTCTCACCTGTAAAACATAACATCCAAGTGAAATTTATTTGAAGGAACATCAAGTCAATTTTGAAGCTTTTTAGGAAATATGATTTGTTCTAGATCTAATTCGGTAATTATTTTATGCAAGGTTTTATAAGGTTGTTCATAATTTTGCCAATATTTTTCTGGTATTGCTTTTAAAACACATCCTCAACTATTATCTGAAGCATATGCTTCAAGTATAAATTTATATCATTTTTTAGGAAAATAAACGTGGTAAAAAAAATTTCTAATTTTTTATTTATTTGTCTTATTAATTCCGAGTCTTTTCTATCCAAACAAATTCTTTTTCTTTTTTAATTTTTTCCAAAATAGGATTTCTTTTTTAGATTCAGAATAAAAAATGTCTAGATTCAAGCAAGTACAAAAAAATGTCTAGATTCAAGCAAGTAAAAAAGAAAAGTACCAATAGCCCATCACTAGATTACAAGAAAACTAAGTAATAACGAGGAGAACACTGTCTTATTAACAACGGTGTACAATGTGAGAAATTAGGCAATATACTATTAACAATAAAACAACAATGGTGTACAATGTGAGAAAATAGGCAATGTACTATTAACAATAAAACAACATTATTTATTTATTTATTTTTTCCCACGTTGAAATCTCTATCTAACAAGTAACACCCAAACACACACAACACAAATACAGGCTGTTAATTAACGTTGGATTCTCTCCAAGGCTAGACAAAGCTCCAACTGTAAGCTTAAGCTTCAGCTTCTGCATTCACACACACACAAACATAAATGTATACAAAACCCTACATGACAAAACCATCAATTACAATAACAAAAACCAATCATATAGATATAATTAAAAAAAATTAAAAAACCCTTATATAAAAATAATTCACTTTCTTATCCCAATTTTTTTTTTCCTTTTTCTATTACAACTAATGAATGAGAATCCCTCCCAAATTACTAAAAAAAATGAAAAATTACAGATAGTAATAAAGGAAACTATCTTCCTTTCCACATTGAATTCCCTTTCATTTTTTTTTCTAACAAATTAAGCAGCCGTGGCCATGGTTTTAATTATACATACCATGGTCATAGACTATATATATGAATATGTATATATAATTGGTCTGGTCATGTTTCCAAAAACCCAGTCATCCTAAGAATTGAATTCCGAACTTTGCTTAAATCTCTTCCCTTGAGTGTCCTCCCGTTGCCGGTGCAAACGGAGAAGGCCATTTTTCCGGCTACTCGGCGCCCCGTGATCACATGGGGCGGCACCATTTCTTCGTCTTCTCGTTCGTCATCTTCAAAGCTATTGTTATCCCCGTGGTGGTGGAATATGCTACCCGGGATATTCACCGGGAGCGAATTCGCCATTCTTTTATTATAGTCCTTGGAGGAGTTGTTGTTGTTACGTGACACGCGCGAGTTATGATGATTCATTTCTTGATAATCAAAGCAAGTATTGTTGTTGTGGTTGACATGGTGGCGGTGGTGGTGGTGGTGGTGGTGATCGGGGAAGATAACATCGGATTCTTGAAGCTCTTGAAGATCTTTAGCCATAGGAGAAAGTGAAGGAATTGAGAAATAACAGAATGAAAATGAATGAATGAAAGAATGAGAGAAAATTGGGTTAATGGAACAGTGAAGGAATGCAAATGAGGTTGGGGATTTTATAAGAGAATATGTTGTGTAAAACGTAGTGCGTACACTTTTGATTAATTGTTTTTGTGTTGTGAGATGGCGTCACCACATACAAAGCGTTGAGTGCGGTCCCCGCTTTCTCTCTTTATATATATGAAAAAACAGTTTGTGTATTGGTTTTGTATTTTTATGGAGTATTCTATATGATCTATGATGTGTGTTTCTCTCTCTTACTTAGTCGGCTGCCTAAAACAGCTCCTTTTCTTACGGCTCACGGATCTGTTTTAATTTTTTTTTTTTTTTTTTTTTGGGCTAGTTGTAGCTTGTGTGGCTAAATGCATTGACTTGACAAAATTGGCTCACCTATTAATTGAGGTTGTGGTATTGTGTTTGAAACGCAAGTGTATCTGTACTGTACAAGCATGGTTTTTACTCCTTTATTTACTCACTCCTTTTAGAATTTAATGCATGTATAATGTATTTGTTCTTTAAAATGACCCTTTCAAGCATTAACTAATTGGAGATATCTAGAACTATGATTCTGCAGAGTTTTCAAATATGTTCAGCCGTTGAAGAAAAATGTTGTGTGTTTGTATACATAATGGCATCACTTCTATTGCGTCCATAAGTCTGATACTTGTGGAAACATGCGTTGGAAGGAAAAGTGGGATAGTATTGTCATGGGGAAGAAATACTTTCTAAGCTATGTTGATAAAATGTTGTCACTTTGAGTAAATTTTGTGGAAATGGTTTGGTTTTTTTTGGGGTGCTAAATATAACTTTGAAATGTCATTGCATAGGACAGAGAGCAAAGGTGCCATATTGGCGCCATCATTTTGATTTTAGTGATAAGAGGTGTTATCATTATGCTTGTCATCAAATTGCTAGTTGCTATAATATCACCCTTTTAATGAATTGTATTCTTTTTTTATTTGGATTTTTTATTTTTATTTTTTATGTTTACAGCATTAAATAATTTTCAAGCAATTCATGCATTCCCTTATGAAAGAAATAAAAAAATAAATAAATAAAATAAAGGCAGTAAAAGTGTTACACGTATTCTTACAATTTAATGCGTGATGAATCGGGAAGGTAAATCTTCTAATCAAAGATTAATAAATGCCTCCTCCCAGCAAGTCAATTACATGTTCAAATCTCTCTACTGATTAAAAGCTTTGACAAATGAGAGAGCTAAGGCCAAGGAAAACAAATAAGTTTACAGAAATAATCAACCTAGAAATACTATTTTGGTAGTAAGTTAAATATTTCAAGAGAAATGTTAAATTTATAATATTTTTACAACAAATCATAGATAGTAAATTATGGTTCTAATTTGAACTTACTACTAAGGGTCTGTTTGGATAGAACTTATTTTGCTGAAATTAAAAATACTGTGTCAAAATAATTTTTAAATATGTAAATAGTACCGTGAGACCCATTTTTAATGAAAAAGTTGCTGAAAAGTGATATTTGTGGGTCTGTGAACAGTGCATGGGTGCACTATTTACGGTTGAAAAGTCAACTTTTGCAGCTACTGTTCATGAACAATAGCCGTAACAGACATCTTTACTCCTGAAACGCGTGAAAAAAAAGAAAAAAGAAAAAAAAGAAGAAGAATAAGGGAACATGAAATGACTAAACGCAGACGTAAAATAAGTTGAATCCAACACATACTAAAATTACTTTTTTACTCATTAATAATAACTCGTAATAATTTACTATTTAAAATTTGTTATTAAAATATTATAAAAATTTTACCTACATAGTATTCTTTTTCAACAATGGTGTTCTGACTCTAAGTCCCATAAAAAAAATGGTGGTCTAAGACTACTAGTATAGTTTGATGATTCGAGCATCAAACACTAAGCTTTAAAAAAAAAATTACTAAATATTATAAAAGTATTGATTTAGAGAAATTTTTTTTTAAACTTTTATGAAAAAATAAAAAAATAACTATTTTTTATATTTTATACGAAAGTGGTATGAAAACTTTTTTTAATTAAATGTAAATAACAATTTTTATCTTTTGGTCTATATAGCCAAAAGTGTCATAGCATGTTTCATATTAAAAAAAAAAAAAGAAGAAAAAAAAGTCTCATAAATAATATATGTACCCAACATATATTAAAAATTGGTATTAAATACAGTATAGATTTGTGATTTAATCGAAACAATTACAAATTGTAGTGTAAAAGTAAACTGTAAAGACTTTAATACCAGAAAAGACGAAAATAGTATCGGTAGGACTTTTTATATGGAGAGTGAGCTAGGCAGTAGGCTGAGAAGAACCTCTCAAGCCTAGCTAGCTTATAATTTGCTCACCGTCACCGCCGTAATACTGTAGATTAGTCGTCTGATCTCTCTCTCTCTCTCTAATCACTGTTCAGTGTTCACTAATGTAAATGATTGGGTAAAGACGTAGGTGCAAAGCTAATAAGCTATGATATACTGAGCCTCGATCGGCGCATCAGACGGCTTCAAATAAGCGTCGCAGAGGTGGCAGTGGGACCCCAGTTCCCGATAAGTACGGGGGGTCCACCTAACGTTATCCACTAATAAATGACCAAAACCCAAATCAATTTTTTCTTTTTAAAAAAAAAGACAACCTTGGTTCCTCCAAGCTACAAGAGGGACCTGCGGAGAATTATTCTGTATACGACAAACCACATGGTGCCCGACACGTGGGTGATATGACATCATGACTTAACCCCACGAACACAAGCCATATACAGAGAGAGACAGAAAGAGAGAGGGATGTGTCCAATCCAATCACTCATCATCAAACTCTTTTAAAAACTAGCGATGAAAACCCAAAAACAAAAACCAAATTATTCTACAAACTACAAAGGAATCTCAATTATTCTGCTTTGGTGCCACGCGTTGTCGCCGTTGTTTTCGTGTAAAAGCCTTGTTTCTGTGGTACTCGTATTAGTGACTCAGGGGCTCTCTCTCTCCCTTCTTTTATTTATTTATTTTTTTGAATTATTATTCATTTGGTGAAGCAATGTTCACAAAAGTCTTCTTACAAATGGGATAATTCCGTTTTTTTGTTTTACGTTGTTTAGGAAGCAAGCAAACACATTTATGTCCGTTCTAGAGAGAGAGAGAAAGTGTTGTTTTCGGACAAGTTATTGGAAAAAAAAGAAGAAAAAGAAGACGTTTACAGCTCTGGATTTTATATTTTCAATTGCCAGAGGTCTGTGTTAAGACTTTGGCCGAGTGATCTTACAGATAACAATTAATTTATAATAGGTAATATTATCGTTTGTGATTAGAATATAATTACGTATATTTAGATCAAACATTGAAAATTGTTACTGGTTAGATCAACTCGTAAAATTATTTTTTATCGAATAAAAGATTTGAAAATTAAATCTCGCTTATATTAAAAACTAATTGGTGTTGTAGGTTATAGTTAGTTTAATTAGTAAAATTTTTGATAGTTGAATAAGATATCTAGGGTTCAATTTCTCGCTTATACAAAAAACTGATTGGTATCTTAATTTGATGATAAAGAGTACAATCATCAAAAGCGAACACTATAAGTTGAAACTCTATAAATAAATAAAAACTTTTGGTATTTTGGCCTGAGGAAAAAGATTGAGAAATTATTATTAAGCCAACATCATTAGTTAAAATGCTATTCCATCTATTAAAAAAATTGAAGAAAAAAAAATCTGCTACTAAAACAAATTTTAGAGTTCTCCCACCGTCATAAAAAATCTCATAACATTTTCACAGCAAACTGAATTATCAACCCACTACTATAGATTAAAATAAAATAAAAAGTGTTACAATTAGTTAGGTCAATACATTTATGTCCATTCTAGAATCAAGAGAGAGAAAGAGTTTGTTTTTGGAAAAAAAAAAACCACTATTGAAACAAATTTTAGAGTTCTATTGCAAAAACAAATCTCATAATATTTTTATAACAAATTGAATTATCAACCTACAATAAATTAAAATAAAAAAGGAAGATTATATTGGACCCATCATAATTCAAATAAAGTGTATTGTGAAAAATTATGTTTTTTTTTTAATACTTAGACTTTTTTCAAATTTTATTATGCATTAATTACAACTAATTAGGTCAATAGTTGTCCCAACAAATTAAAAGTTGTTAAAAAAATTGTAATGTCATTCAACTTATTAAATGTTAAAATGACACATCAGCTTTTGGATAAGTTTTAAGTTAAAAAATTGTTCGTTTTTTTGGTTGAGAAAATTGTTCGTGCGTGTAAAAAAGAAACAGGTTTAAATTGAATTTTCTTCCCGTGCATTAATTATGTACTATTGTACTGTTCTTTTCTTGGTCCAAATTTCTTGGCTAGATTATATGGTAGGAAATTGGTTGAATTGACCCCTCAAGGTACTTTGAAGTTTTCCACTCAAAAGAAAAAAGGTCCTTTGAAGTTTGTATAGTTACTATATAAAAATATATAATAATAATAATAAAAAAAAGTCTTCTAAAAGGAAGTACTAAAAAATTAAAAGGTTCTTTGAATAGGGAGTTTTTCAAATGATTGAAATTAATGTTGAAGTCAAAATTGTTTGTGTGCACTTCTGGTTTAGAACAGTTAGTGTAATCGATGGATTGAAAAATGAAAAACATGAGAAGTTAACAAAAAGTGAAAATTCAAAACCTAGAGGTACAGTATAGTAATCAACCCTTGTCTCCACATTATCATGTCTGGAATTCTTTTTTTTTTTTTTTTTGTTATTATTATTATTAAATTTTTTTTTAGAATCATCATGGCTGGCATTCAAGACCCATTATTGGAAATGACTACCGTGATTCCTTAATGTAAAGAGTAATTTTAACTGTGAATTTAAATTAAAACCGGTAATTCTCAAAAAAAAAAAAAAAAAAACTAATAACAATTTGTTACTTAAAAATTATTAGAGCATCCACATCTGGATTTCATATCTCATCTTATTTTACCATCCTAAAAAACTACTTTATCAATTATACCATACCATT